>VXAD01001536.1:1203535-1389191 GCA_013399195.1 Dicrurus megarhynchus
AGGAGAGGAGAGGAGAGGAGAGGAGAGGAGAGGAGAGGAGAGGATTGCTGAAGGAAAACAAAAATTAATTAAGACTGTCCTGTACAAACATTTAAGTGTCATTAAAACACAATCTCAGGATAGAAAAATGCCTAGGAGTAAATTAAACTTAAATTAAAAATAAAAATCCCAACTTGGATGAATTTAAGAAACACAGGAAAAAGAGGACAGCCAGCTCTTCTTTTAACTGTGAGCTCATTAAACATCTGTGTGACTGGGCCTTGATCTTACATTTGACTGCTGTTGCCTGCAGTGCAGCAGGTGCTGTACAATTAGAACTTTGAAGTTCAAGCTCACAGTAATATCAAGCACAGATCCTTTACTAATTGCAACAAAACTGTCATATAAGAAGATATCATGTCTTAGCAATTATTAAACAAGCTTATGAAGCCAATTACAAAATCCATACAGACCATTCTTACCGCTTCCTCAGCACGGTCACCTTCTGCAGTGAGATAGGTCACTCTGAACTGCTGAACACTGTAGTCTGAAATGTCCCATGTCACCCTCAGACTTGAGGCTGTCTCATCATCTATAACAAGGTTTCTGACTCCTGTTCGAAAAACTAAATCCAGAAATATTTAATTAATATTTTCTCAATTCTATTTTTAGATTTAATGTAATTTTTATATTGTGCTGACTATCACCAAGTAGCTGCAAGCTCTACTGAAGTCATGGTGGCTCTGAAGATCCATAGTGGGGCAAAACCATATAGTTCAGGCATATTTGGGCTTAATAATATAAAAACTGTAAGCGCTTATTAAAATAAGAGTTATCCTATACTTCCATTAACATCTATTATCCCATCTGCTTTGTTTATCTTGCCCAGCTTATGGAGCTTTAAAATAATCCAAGCTAGAATGTTACAGAAGAGAAATAATCCAGAAACATTGTTCCTTAAAACTCAATTGTCTAATTACAAGGAAAAGAAAGAGAACACTCAAAACTAAACAAAATTCTGAAGAGTTTCCAAGCTCAAATTTATAAAGGGAAGGAGAAATTCTAGGTGAATTTTCCAAAGTAGTCTCTGTACTCCTCAGTAATACCGCTGGTATCCTTCAGAGTCCCTGCCCTGTGTACGGGGTTGGCTCCTCACCCATGCGTGACTCCTGCGGGAGGCTGGCCACACA
The DNA here is from genome assembly GCA_013399195.1 of Dicrurus megarhynchus. NCBI lineage: Eukaryota > Metazoa > Chordata > Aves > Passeriformes > Dicruridae > Dicrurus > Dicrurus megarhynchus. Next base: position 1,204,705 of record VXAD01001536.1, read on the forward strand.
CAGAAGGGGGGTGCAGAGCAGGACAGTGTGAACCTTACAGCAGTGATGTGCCTTCCCTTCAGGAACATCAGCTCCTCAGCAGCACCACAGCTCTGCCCCCAACCCTAGAGGTGCCTGTGGGGAGCCTTAGTGCTTTGCACTCAGCATTTCAGCTGCTGGCATTTGCTCTGCTTACCGGCTGTGGTGGGCTCGGAGGTCGAGGCACTGGTGGTAGGCACTGTCGTAGGTACCGTGGTAGCACTTGCAGCTGAAAAACAGGGCTCAGCTCACTAACAGCTCAACAAAACATGGAACTCGAAGTATTTTTCTTGTTTTTCTAACTATGACAATGAAACTATGTGCTCACATCTACAAGTATCCCACACACTTCAGACATTTCAGAGCCTACAAGGGAATTATTCATTTAGTTTACTTTAGGCACATATATTTGCAGGACTAGCACTTAGATCTGCAGATAAAACATAATTATAAACTGTATAATCAAGTAAGAATGCATATATTTTCACAGATTTCTGGCTGAACTATGCACAATAGACTTCCACTTTGACCATTTGTTAAGGTTGTCAGATTAATTAAATTGAAAGTTTTTTAAAGGTGTTTTACTTCCATCCAAGTAAAAAACACAAAGTACACTCAGCAACACTGGAAAGTATCAGCATGATTTGGATGGGTATGGGCTTCTTGTCTTAACAGAAGATTAGAATTAAGCCTGCAGTTAAATTACTACAAACAAATAAATTTTAGAATTGACACATAAGAAATATAGTTGTTTACTTATCCAAGTCTTTATCCATAAAAAGAGAATAGAGCAATCTTCCTGAAATACAGGTTACTGTTTTAATAATAAACTATAAAACAAGCTGGACATGATTATCAAGTTTTATCTTTGTTACTTTCATGTCAATTTCACAGGAGGACTGTGTAAGATTTTTAGACCATTATTTCAGCCAAGAGTGAATTCACCTCTAGTGAGTATAAATTACATAAATAAGAAAAGGGTATATTGAAAATGACAAACAAATGAAACTCCTGTAAATTATTTACTTTAAAACATTTAACATACATCCCTTCCAAAATCTGATATATCTTCTCATAAGGAATCCTGTTCAAAGACTAAATACTAAAATGTAGGATGGAAGAGTATCTACCCAGATCCAGAGGTTGTTAATACCACAGTTCAGATAGGGAGCCAAACCACTATTATGATTCAATGCCATCTACCATATAATATTAAGTAAGAAAAGCAAAAACTAGTCAGCAACGCCCTGGTGCTAAACCACCATGTTCTTCAATGTTATAGCTACCCAAGGATGAACTATGTTTTATATATAAGATATATGCATAAAATTTAAATCACTTAAACATTTTTAAAAATTACAATCAAGAGTTTGTCTTACATGTAGCTCCAAGAATAGCGACAACTTCGCTTTCACTTTCATCATCAAAAACTGCCAGCAGAGAAACTTCATATTCTGTGTCAGGCAACAGACCCTCTATAACATGACTGTCTGCATCTCCATTTATGACAACCTAAGTTACACAGCAAGATCGAAGAATATCAGTGCTGCATCTGATTATTTTACATGAATTGACTGAAATGAAAGAAGGAAAATCAATTCTCCTTTAAAACAAATGAAATCTACAATCAGATCTGCCCAAAAATTTATTAATACCATGAAGTACATCTCGAAAAAACACCTAAGAATATTTAAAATGTATAGTATTATGCTTCCACCCACAACTAATTAATTGCTAAAGCTGACCTTACACTTTTTTGGAAAATCACTACAATTCAAAACATTTATCAATAAAAATAGCGTAACAGGATAGATTAACTTCCATTCATATTTCTACCATTCAAACATTGTTATGACAAATGTATTCAGTATCTCCCCTGCCTTACAAGAGGCTGTTTCAATACCAGTTCTGAGAGTAATCTCAGTTATGGTTCCACACTTCTGAATGTAACTTGAAAGAACACCTGCTTCAGACTTGAGGACTGGGAGAGATGTGCTGATGATTAGTTTGCTATATGGTGTGAAGTTTTAAATAGCAATTTTCCTCATTTCTAGCTATGACAGCAGCAGAAGATTGACACGTGCAATGTGAACTGTAAGCAGGTTTCACCTCAGATTTTTGTGTGTTTCATTTATTTTATTGGAAGGGATCACCAGATGGGGAGGAGCCGGAATGAAAGGGACTAAAACAGGAGATACAGGAGCCTGAGCAGTAATTCTGGTGAAATGGGCTGAGCAGTTTTGGGAATAGTTTTCAGGTTACACAGACAGACACTACAATAAAACAACCTTTCTCTAGGTTAACCCCAAAAAGTTTTTAAAGGTGGTCACTGTATGCACAACATCAAAGTTAGACTTATAATGGAAATCAAACAATAGATATGTCCTGCATAAAATCTGCCACAGAGGTTCACAGAAACAGTGAATCACACTACATTCTTTTAACTACCACAGGAGATTTCCTGAGCTGGTCTTGGGAAAAAGGGACCCATAACACAATCACAGACCTTCTGAACTCAGATACAAAAAACAAAAGCAGAAAGAAATTAATTGGGGCCATGTCTTCTACAACTATCAAGTAATGAATCAGGCATCCCATGCTGCACACTTTCTGGCACAGAGTTTCTTGGGAAAATTTCAGGAACAAGCTTTGAGTGAATCTAGCTGTGTACTAAGTAGATACATGTAATGCCTTCCTTTTCAATTCCCCAGTGCCTCTAGTTGTGTATCAAATCATTATAAAATATCTATGCATAATTACTGTCTTACAAGTAACTTTGGCATACTTTCTGAAGCATCACTTCCTTTACCCTCCCCTCCCTGCTAATGTGGCCTACAAAAAAACAACACGAAGTGCTGAACTTTCAAGTGGGCAGGACAAATAGCAGCAACAAGCACACAACAGCATGCATTCTCTACTGTCACCCAGAAATAAAAGGTCACTCTTAAATTTATTCTGGCTTTTTAGTGCTAACACCTGACTGAACACTCCTCACCCATCAGCAGAGTGGGAGAAGTGAGATGAGAGGTGTGTAATTAACCACTGTCCCCTGACCCCACTCAGCTAATTGGCAAGTTGGGTCTTGGGAGAAAGAGAGAGGGAGTGCCTGTCCTTTGTCTGCATGACTGATCACTTAGCTGGGAAAGAAGCTTAGAGGCAACAGCCTGGAGGTATTGTGCTATCCTAGGCCTGACCCCATTAGAGAGGTCATGCAAGGAGAACAAGAAAGCAGCTCGGGCATTTTTAATATTTCAACATTCTAAAATATTAGAGCCTCCAGCAGTTCTTAGTGAATACAATGAACAAGTAGAACCTTAGCAGTTCAAATATTTCTTGATAATTTATTCTCACACTGAAAGAATACAGATTCCTCAAACTTCACTTTAAAATGTGGCTTAAAGGCTTTCACGGGCAGCTACTCACTGGAACCTAAACAGAAACAAATCAGTTCATCTACTACAGAAGAAACTGCTAGTGGATGACCTGTGTCCACTCACTCATCTGCCAACCCCTTCTTTTCCCTGCTCACTCCTCTAATTTCTCTCTTTCTTGCATGACTACCTCTCACTAGGTAAAAGGGAGGAAAAGAATCAGGCTAAGCTAATTTTAAAGAAAAAATGACACATAACCTAAGCTAAAACGACTGCTTTCTGCCCTACTGGATGACAAAACGATGCATGAAACCTAGGGCCAGGTGGGAAGTGTCATCTTTCCCCCTGAGTTCTGTACTCAGATAAACGGCTTGCAGATGTGGCCTCTCCACTGCTGATGCCAAGAGAGCAAGATGTTTGTGAGTCACTAAAAACTAAGTACAAAAGAAGCCAAAATAATGAGTTAATAAATAAAGAAAAAGAAGAAATGAGACAGACTATGAAAATTTGGGAAAGGAGAGAAAGTGTCTGTCTTTCTACTTCCAAATGGAAAATTAAAAATGAAAAGGTAAAGGGATGAAAAATAATTTAAAAATTTGGACTGATGGAAAGGGTATTATTGACAAGACATACTTGGGGTTAATGCAAAAAATACATGAGGGGGGAAAAAAGAGAAAGAAACATAAGGAAGAATAGATGAACAATCTAATAAATTTACTATGTGTACATTTTTTCCCTTTGTAATGTTACCTAACTAAGGCTTCAGAGGCAATTTTACTGTGGCCAGCACTTTAGACAAATTTAGAGCTTTATGTGAGGATATCCCCACTCTGGCTCAGCTACCATCATCATTTTCACATCAAAGGAAAGAACAAAAACCTCTAAAAACTGAAGTGGCCCCAAACAACAGTGCTAGTTCTGTGGCTGTTGGCACATTACAGATTAGATTAATTATTCACAAAATATCTCTTCTTTCCTCACTTTCTCTTAAAAAAAACCCTGGAATATTTGTTTGGTTTTTGTGTAGAGAGCTTTGCAGTGGGACAGATTTATCTGTGAGTCAACTGGACATATTTAATTAACAGAAGCTGCAGCATAAGTGTCCTCAGAATGGAATTCTCTCTTCCTTTTCACCACCTCAGAATGTCAAGGCAACCTACCTCCTCAGATTCCCCCCCATCCAAAGGAATCCATGCCAATCTGTAAAAAGCAATATCTGATGAGGTGGGCTTCCAGCTGACCCTGAAACTATCTGTTGATGCTTCATCAATTTCCAAATGCTGGGGAGCTGGAACTCTTTCTGGAAAATATTACACACAAGAAAAGTGAGAGTGAATTATCCTCTGAGACTTCCATAGACGGCCAGATTAGGCACATACATTTTATTTGCAGTTTGTTAAAAGAGTATAACATGGGAGGTAGACAACAAAGGCACTACAGAATTCTTTGCCCACTTATTTGTTCTTAGGGAAGTAGTTTTGTAGTTCAAGGAGGGGAAGAGCTCTTTATTCCAACTGGACAGGCCTCTTTGTCCTCTCTCCACTGAAGGAGCTGCATGCAACCCTAAGTCCATCTCCTTTGCTGAGACCTCTGTGCACCAGGCTCTTTTCTTTACCTCAAAGCAAAGTCCCAATTTCTGCCCTTTCCAGACTCTGCATTTCCATTTGCACTTTGCATGTGTCACTCTCTTGGTCCATACATGTATGTTCTCCCTTCCTCTTCCACCTCATCTTTCTCTTTCCTCCCTTCCCTCCCTTCTCTTCCCATTGTTATGTTGGAAAGCATTAATATGTGTCATCAGCCATTTATTTAATGCAGAAATACAGTTACAGAAACTATAACTGTATTAAACAAACTACAGGAACTTTGAATGCCTTATATTTTCTCCTTTTGATATAGTTCCTCTACATGTATATAAGGTTCTACCCCCTAGTGCCTGGATAGTTCACTGGTTAAATGTATGATTCAAAACTCATCACACTTCATCTGGAGATACGAATGCCATCACACTGAAAAAATCTTCAGAAAGCTGTGGAGATATTTTCATGATGTCAAGAGATTACTCACGTGAGTAAAGAGGCAATTGGCCCCAAAGTCAGGGAGCAAAGAAGCCAAAAACACCAATGAAAGTAACAGAAAGCATTCCATATATCTGAATTCACAGGCAGAGACATTTGCTGTAATTAATCTTACTTTCCAGTACCATAAGAGTATAAAATTTCTTCTTGGAAAGCCTTCAGAAGTTCGGCAGTACTTACTTGTGGTAAAGCTGCCAGTAAGGGGTTCAGATTGTCCCTCATCATACAGGGAGAAAATAGCAACAGTATACTCTGTAAGGGGTGCCAAACTTTTCAGAGTATGGGTTGAAACACGACCAACTTCCACCTAGAGAAAGCATAATGTGCAGTAGGTATTGACCATACAATACATTATCAGTGTCTGAAATTCTTCTGGGTAATAATGTTACAGAAAGAGAATGTCATGCAATTAGTAGAGAAATTCAGTGAAACTATGAACAAGTATAAACTCAGGTCCATAAAAGCTGACAAAATCAGTTAAAATAGACAAACTACAAAAGAGGAGAATTTTGCACTTATGACAAACCATGGAAAAGGAGAATTCAGCAATGGTAAGCCCAACTCTCCAGCTAACATCAGCACTGCATGTTCAGGAACCCAGACGAGGAAGAAGCTTTTTGGGCTATGAAATCCAACCCCTTATCATGGACAATCACTGCATAAAACCCTCATATTTAACATTTGTCAGGAGACAGATGAGAGTTTCGTCTGGTCTCTCTCCAGGCTGCGGTTAAGTGACTTTGCCAGGGACATAAAACTCAAAGCTGTATAAACAGTTTATCAGTCCAACTGTTCAGTGCCACATTAACTCAGCGCTGCAGGGAAAATGCTACCAATGCAGAGCAAACAAAAACATGCCACCTGTTCTTTGAACAGACATAAAGGAAAAGTGAACTGAACATTCACTCACATTACATTACTACCATGAGCCGAGATGTTCAAATACCACTGTGATCAGTACAGTCAGGCATATTATCTATACTAAGAGTAATCAATAGAAAGAAGTCAAATAATTTCTAATTTAAATTTTAAGGGGCCTAGCAGAAAGAAAAGAAACAAAACCTTGCACAGGTATGCTCCCTTCTAAAGCTGGGAAGAGTTTCTTCAGGTTCAATACAAATATTCCACTTTATACAGATGAAAGGCCAGGTATGTTCCAGAAGAAACGTAATTACAGATAACTACTATTAAAGACTTCTTTTTATTGAGGGCCAAGTTATCCATGACAACTTATTTCCTAAGGGATCCGGACTTTTTTAATAATCAAACTCACTTACTGCAGGTTTTTTTTTTTTTTAATCTGTATTTTTAAAAATTTCTGTATTAATATTTCTGTATGAATTGTTCCATCTCATTTTACACTCTATCACAGAATTCATGCTGCTAAAAAGTATTATAAAGCACCCTTAGTAACAAGGCAGAACTAAATATTGCAAATTATTAAATATAGGAGTCTAACTTAGAACATCTTGGTATTGCCTTAGCACTTTGTTCTAGCCAAATCCTGTTTCTAGGAAGAGTTCTCAATAAATAATTAAAGCAAATTGTTGCAAAAATGTGGCAGCCTTCAGATAGTCTTTTTGAATGAGCTTGAGTCCATGATGTGTGATACATCAAAAGTTTTATTATCTTAACTGAATCAAGAATAAATATTTCCATACTATACATTTAGTCAAGACCCTGCTCCTAGCAAACCACTGTTCACTTGAGTTGTCTCCTTCAGTTTACGTGCCCCAGACTGTTCAGAGTACTGTTCCCCACATACATGCACATCCAATATTAAGTAAACTCTTATTTACACCAATTTTCAGAAGTCTCTTGCAAATCTTTTGTTAGAGTTTGCACAGTAGCTTTTGTTTATAAACATTACCCCTAATAATTACAGAAGCTTGGGGAGGTTCGAGATGGGAAAAGTGGTGCTAATAATTTACCTCATTGGTTTCTGTTCCGTCTGTTTTAACGTACATGATGCGATAGCCATTTACATTTTTGGAAGCAGGATCCCATGTTAGCTTAGCACTATTGTGCCCAACATCAAAAAATTTCAAGTTTGCTGGTGGACTTAGAGGCACTTGAAAAGAAAAGAGATAAAACCATGAAAGTGATCCCAGGCTTTAGCTGTGAAATTTTTCATGTCATAAAAATAAACAGTATATTTTCCACTCAAAACTTTATATCATCGGTATTTCTATTCAAAGACCTACATCAATGGAGCTACAAAAATACTTAAAGGCAGGTAAAAGGGTATAGCTCTTTACTGAAACAGGACTTTCAGATTTGCTAAATGCATCTCAACTGATACTGAAAAAGAAATAAATTATGGTATTGTTCATTGCAGATATCATATAAAGATACAGCCTACACAACACTTGCAAAAATTTGTGTTTGTATTTGTGTATTAATTTAAGCCAGCTACATCTTTATCCTATATGCATTTGGTTTTCACGTGTATACCAGCAAAAATACTTCATGAGAGTAGAATTTTGGCAAAAACCTTTCTGAATCCTGAAAGACCCTTACATAAGGGTAAATTTGTCCAAAAAGCGTAACTAGCTTTTTGGACAAAAAGATCTCCAAAGATGCTATTTTTTTAGCTCTGCCTAACCTTTCTGTTTGGAAACCTAAGCTGTTTCCCAACAACAACCCCAGTTAAAGCCATACTTTTATGCTATATATTCTTTGACTGTCGCGAGCTGAAGGAAAATGAGGTCATGCAGGAGACAGTCTCAGATTACATCCACTTCTGTCACACCACAGAAAGCAATTTGTTCTGTCTGTTACTCTCAGCAGTAGGTTCTGTATTAGTCCAACATCTGCTAGTTTGCTCTGAATTATAAAACCTTTCTCTATCCATCCTGCCTTCACACACACACTCCTCACCAGTCCACGTGGACAGATAAATATCAGCACTTCAGAAGCTGCTTCCCTCACACAATAGCACATGGGAAAAAGCAAAGATTTTAAAGGCCTCATATATTACATGACATCTTTAGCCAGGCCATTTGTCAATCCAGACTCTTTATGAACAGTGAAGTCAACTTGGCTCTGAGAAAAGAGAAGACGGGAACACACTGGAACTGTAGTGGATGGGTTTGCCACACATTCTGGCATTCAAGATATTCCTCTGAGTCTAGTGAAGGGAATATCACGTGCTGGCTTTCCTTTCCACTTTCTGTCAGTTGTGGAATGCATTTCATTCCACCATCCAGGTCATAGAACAAAATGCATCAGTCTCAGCTCTTTCCTCTTGGAACCAACCTCCTGACAACATTGCTCTCAACCAGACAGGCAGTCCTGGTGCCAGACTTACGGGATATTTACAGGGAGTCTTGGATGAATCCCGGCCCCAAAATGAAATTACACCCTAGAATGGGATTGCTGAGCATGTCTCCGTTTGGCATAGGGAAGGTTTTGCTACAGTAACCAAGATGATACAGTGTGTAGAATATTATTTGCTAAACACAGATTATCAGATGCTACACCTAATACTACAACAAATTTGGCAGATCACTCTTCAGGCAGATACATGCTCCAGGAAGAAAATACCAGGTAGCCTATTCATTAACTGTAAGCCAGAAATAATCGTATAGAAAGAAAAGAAAAAGAAAAAAAAAAGAAGAAGAAAAAGAAGCTTAAATCAGATTCTGGACAGGTAAGACATTACTGTTAAACACCGACATGATCACCAGGAGCTTTCTTCCTCCCAGACTGCCCCACTGCCTGATTCATCAAAGCCTGCTAGCAGAGGGCTTATTTGAATAGCTGCATATGACAGAATCAATCTTATTTCATATTACAGTACTACAGACCAGAGATGGCTGCATTGCGTCGTCCTAAAAATTAATGACGGTTGCAGAGAGGTTAGGGTTTCTTTTTTATTCTGGTCTAGTAGCAGCAGTAGTGATGATGGGCTGACTAACACGTTACAAGCTTCTGTGATCAGACAGTGTCATAAAACCTCAGCTTGTGCCAGTGTATCTGGAATCTGTTTGTGATCTTCCATCCAATGTGTTAGCCAGGTTTAGAGCTGTGCATTCTCCAATATCATATGGTATGCAGTGAATTGAAGCTGGCACAGTCATAAACTACATAAACTACTTTTTAGGAGAAATTAAAATCTGATACTGGGTAGATATTGACCAAAGGCCAGGGTGGGGGATAAGGGCATTGGGGGCTGTGCAAGATGAGGAGTGAGGCATAAAGAGATAGAAAGGGAGGGAGAGATAAAGAGCCAAAGATTTGATTCTTTTTGTTAGGAATCTTTTACACTCATTTCAAGTCAAATATGCCCAGGCTGCAGTAGTTTGCTATTGGAACTTGTCTGTCTACATCTGTCCTCCTAGAGAAGACCCAGCAAACACCATTCCTAGAGCTTCTACCACTATTGCTTGCTGACCTTACAAGGAATTGCTCTGGGGTTCCTTTTTCCTACAATGTGCATGCCTGAACTTCTCCCACTTATTAAATATAAGTCACTTTCACCCTGACAGGGTTACTCATGCCAGGAGTACCAATCAAGAGGATTAACTCACTTCCCTGCTGGGCGCAATAGAGATGTCACTCAATGCAGTCCCAGAAATGTCCCAGAAGCACAATTGCTTATTTTCAATTCCTTTGTCTTCAAAATGCTGGAGCTATTTAGAGAGCTGACATACAGTCTGTGTACAGTTTGCAGAGGACAGAATTTAGCTGGCAAAATTCTTGCTGCTTATTAAAAACACACCATCTATCATGACTGCACAGGCACTTTCCAACCCTCCATTTACCAGATGTTAGGCAGCAGGGGTTGGACAGAAATCTTCTCTTTGCTTCTTTTATGTCTGTACTACTACTGAGCCAGAGGAATGACTTTCTCCATCTGAGCAGGCTCACACACACACCTGGTTCTCTAGCTAGAGGAGACTAAACAGACAGTATCAATTTAGGTCCTACGTGGTGACCTTCATTCACCTTCAGCAAGTTCAGAAAACTGTCAGTAATTTCACCAAGATCAATAGAGGCATCCATAGTACCACTACCAACAAGAGAGACAAGTTCACAATCGTAGTGCAAAATTTTGTAGAAATCCTCAGCCTCTGTAAATTAAGTATCCACAGTGAGAAACTTACGTACAGAGCTTGCACAATTGTTCAAATCAGATAATCAGATGCCTGCTCTAATATGTGCAAAGACCATTCTGAAGTTTTAGTAACACTGAAGTGAATATAGATTTGTGCTACCTACATGTAGTTTCTTGTCCTGTGAGGGGATCACTAGCTTCTTCTCCAAACATGGCATAAACTGTGACTGTATATTCTGTATTTGGCAATAGTCCATCCAGTTCAAGATCTGTTGAGGTCTCCCCAATTTTTATCTAAAAACACCATGAATAAAAAAAAGATGCATTATTTCTGAATTAGCTCATAATGAAGAATAATACCAATTAAACATCTGAAATTAGATACATGATCAAATGTTCTGCTGACCATTTGTGTGACACTGTGCCTGCAGTGGTTTGCCCAAGATTTTGGGATTTTGCACAATAATTAAAAGATTAAAGCTTTCAAAAAGCCAAAAGCCAATACACAGGTAAAAGGACTTTAAAAGTGACTAATCACATTAGCAATGACAAAATATGCCTCTCCAGAATGAGCAGCCGTTTCCTGTCTACATTTTGTTATTCCCATTCCCTTCTACAATTTGGTTCATCTTCAGTCACAGATCTGAAAATCACATGAACTCATTGAGGAGTTAATTTCTATGCACACTGAGGCTCACGTTTGTTGCTATTTGTATCATTTTCCTCCTCCACCTATTCATGGAGAGCCACACTAACATGGACTGTATTTATTTCTTTGGAGTAAAGCTCAATCCTCCCGAAGCAGTCAGTTCTCAGGGAGGCCCCATTTTTAACAGAATTATGTGCTCACAGCCACTGCTTTAGCAGTGAGCACAAGTCTGTGCTGGCTTTCAGCAGCTTCATGCCCTCTTCACAAGTTCACATGTCCCTGCATGCTTTATAGTGTTCTTTCTTGAACACAGATGTTGTACATAACCTTAACTACACATATAGAAACTTGAGCATAAAAACTTTTAAATCCTAGGCCAGAAGTTCCATTGGTTTTACTATGTTAGTGACAGAAGACTAGACTTTACCTTGTCCCACCTTCTTATCCTTTTAAAGAATGTCTTCTAAAAATCACTTTTGATGAAAGACATTATTTTTAAATTTAAAAATAAAGGTTGAACAGAACTAAAAGAAAACCAATGAAGGTCTTCTTTTAGACCTACAGATTTTACTTACATTTAAAGGCCCTGATGAGAACAGAGGCTAAACTTCCTATTCTTCTGATAGCACACTTAGGAGATATCTTAGTTTTACTTGATTTTTTCTTCGAGTGTTAGTTCTATACGATGATAGAGTATCACTTTATATAAAATTTCAAAAGAGTCACTTAAATTCAGTTAAATTTGTGGCATTTTTATGACAATGACATAAAAATAACCAACTGTCAGTTGTACTTTATTCATAGCCTGTGACACATACAGTACTTAATCAAGTCATGGAAAAAAACCCAAGTATTTGCTGGTCACATTGGAGGTTAAAGGACATGTACTAGTTTATTCTTTAAAAGACTGATTTTTTTACTAACTGCTATTCAAATGAAAGCACAATACATCACCTCCTTCTCATCTGCTGCCAATCCCTCTGTGAGGGCAGCATACAGGATCATGTAACCTGTGGCACCCGCGACTCCATTCCACCTCACCCTCATGCTGCTCTGGGACACATCGTACAGCTGCAGATCCGACGCCATTGGCAAGGCAACTACAGAGGAGCAAGACACAGACACTTCAGTTGTCTCACTTGAACAACCAGCTGTTATTCAAACACTTTGTTTTACCCAGGAAACACAAAGGAATATAGCTTTTTCCAGGCATGGAAGTGCTGTCTGTATCCTACAAAGAAGTGCATAAAAGAACTCAGAATTAGAGAAACAAGGAAATGCTATCCCAAACCAATTCCAATGCCAGGGCAGATTTATGCCTCACAAAGCATTTCAGCACAGTTGCTATTAAGAACCAGTAGCAGTTTTAAGGGATGGCTCTTTCTGGGAGTAGTTCCCAAGCCAGAGTGTGGATGTGACAGCCACAAGGTACAACACCCTGGAAAAACCCTGGATGAGCACACCACGTATCTCAAAATATTTTGGCTGTAAACTATTGCCTATTTAAGGCCTGGACTGTCCAAACTGGCACCAAGGCCTGTATCAGTGGGATTAGGCAAATATGGGAAAGGTCATCTGTTGCAAATCACGGCAAATGCTAACCTGGCAAGCAAGAGCAGGATGAGTGAAATTCAAACAATATAAGGAGGTTTACTTGTGAATTTAAGGCACTGATACCAGAACATAGCACAAATCTAGGTTTCCAAATGTTTCTTTGCATTTCTGTAACTCTTTAGAGTAGTATTTCGCACTTTCCTGGTTGTCCTCACTTTATTCCTCTCACAGAATAACATCCCACGGCCTCTCCACTTCATCACTGATGAATCCCATCAAAATATTATGGCACAAACACAGAGAAATATTCCGGCATGAATATGGAGAGATATGACGGAACTTTGACTTCTCCTTTGTAATTTATACACTGAGAATAGTCCCAAAAATGACTGAAATGCTCTGAAAAACAGAAGGTAATTGCTAACTAATATAAAACCTTTCCTATTTGAAATTCTGAAGAATCTGACCTGCACACAAATATTCAGGAACAGATTCTAATTTCAGTCACAGAGCTTCTCTGATTTCCTCATCCAAGCAAAAGCTGCACCCTGTCAAGTTGGTATCTCCAAGATTATCTCTTACATTATGTTCAACAAGTTCTAACAGAGCTCTAACAGAACCATGCCAGCCTCATCCCTTCTTGTTCATTGAGGCTGTTCACTCAGTCTGTCACTCATGTCTGTAAACGGTGGCAACACTTCAACCCAGACTTCTCTTTAGGTTCCCACTTCCAGGTTACCCTCTCTACCCTTCCAAACCTTTTACAACCTACCTCCATCCTATTTAAACCCTTGTTCTTGTATTGATTTATATTTCCATGAATTCTCACAATTTCTCTAATTATAGGGAGAAACTACCCATGAACAGTTTCAAACATACATCAGTCTCCTTGCTCAGAGCTCCACTCACACCTCTGATACCTACAGTAAGAAACTACACGTTGAGATGTCCTGAAGCTGCTTTGCACCACATTGTCTCACTCCTATTCAAACTGCCCCAGGGTCACAGCAAGAGTATCCATCACCTCTCCTTCCACTTACTTTGATTCTAAAAAATCTATGGGAAAAGTATCCTGTAACTCTTAACTTATAACTTGCATTTTAATTCTCAACAGGAACCAGTAGATACTCTGGCAATATATATAAAAATTGACAAAGAGGTGACTGGAAATAAAACGTGGTGTTTTATACTGGAATTTTCAGCCGAAGAGTTCAGAATCTCAAACATAAATATCTAGTAGATAATGCTGGTTTGCATCTTGGACAGTTACCGGACTATCCAAATATTCAGGTGACATAGAGATAAATCAAACCAACTAGAAATAGTTGAAATAAACCAGGTAAAAAAATATTTTTAGCAAATTAAAATGTGAATAAATTTCATATTTATTTCAAGTTAGAAGTGACTATTAAATCACAAAACTTTCTACTTACCTCTACATTATGCATATATCTGTTTAGATTTCACATACCTGTAAACTATTTTCAACGTTCTGTATAAACAAATGCAATTGGTGACTATTTTAATCTGTCAGTATCTCACACACAGGCAGGAATGTATACTGCAATTTTCCATAATTCTCCATTAGAATAGTAAAAAAATACTTTAAAATTGCAGGTATTTTTAGCATGTGGAGTGATTTACACTTGCACATGTCAGACCATTACTTCCAACACACTATCAAAGACAGCTGTAAAAACTGCTTAATGCTGCATGACCTTGGGGTGTGATCTGATCACATCTCTGAAAGCCAGCAGGGCTGGGCTCCGTCAGAACTTGACTGGGTGACTTCAAAGGAATACCAGGTGCAATGCAAAACAATCCTGTTGGCTCAGTATGTGACTGTTCTCTCAGCCTCGATAAATTAAACAGGTCCTAACACTGTCTCATGGGGTATAACACGGCCAGAGATGACATTTTGGGAGACTGACACAAAAAGAAAAGTCTAAAATAATTTTATATGATTCTCTTTTGTTTTCAGATTGAGAAGATTAGCACTGACACAGAACCAAAGAACCACTGAGGATGAAAGGCACCTCTTGAGATCATCTGGTCTAATTAACTTCCCTGTCCAGTCAGGGTCAGCTAAAGCAGGTTGCTCAGAACCTCATCCAGTTTGGCTTGAAATATCACCAGAGAGGCAGATTTCACAACCTCTCTGGACAACTTACTCCAGTGTTTGACCACCACTTACAACAAAAACGTGTCATCTTCTGTCCAAATTTAATTTCATGGGGTTTTAATTTGTGCCCATTGGCTCTCATCCTGTTAGTAAGCACCACTTAGAAAAATCTGGCTCACTCCTCTTCTTCATTTCCTCACGAGGGATTTTGACACATTGACAAGATCACCTCAGCCTTCTCTTCCCCAGGCTGAACAGTCCATCTGTCTCAGACTCTTATGAAAGATGTGCCAAGCCCTTAATCATCTTTATGGCCTTTCACTGAAGTCACTACAGTAAGTCCACATCTCTCTTGTGCTGGGGGAACCAAGCACAAGACCAGGCATCCCGGTGTGGCCTCATAAGTGCTGAGCAGAGGGCAAGAATCAGCTCCCTAAACCTCCTGGCAATCATTTTCTAAGGCAATCCAGGAGGCTCTTGGCCTTCTTTGTGACAAGGGTGCTCTGCTGGTTCACAGTCAGTTTGTTGTTTACTGTGACCCCCCAGGTCCTTCTCTGCAGAGCTGCCTTCCAGCTGGTCACCCCTCAGGGTGTAGTGACACACAGGGTTGTCACTCACCAGGGGCAGGACTTTGCACTTCCCTTTGTTGAAATGCATAAAGTTAAATTTGTTTTCCTCCTCAGGTCACTTGCCAGATTCAGCTCCAGGTTGGCCTTGGCTTTCCTATACTTACCCCTGCAAGATCAGACAGCAGCTTAAATTTCTCCAGGGTCTTTTGCCTCTTCTTCTACATCTCTTATACACTTCCTTTTTATGTCTGAGTTCTGTTACAAGTTTCTTTATAATCTATGCCAGCCTCCAGTCAGCTGGTTACCAGCAGGTACCTTTCCTGAGCTTTTAGGATGTGATCTCCTCCTCTGCCATCAGTTCTTCCTTGTTTCCAAATATGAGCTACAGCAGAACACCTTCTCTTGCTTGCTCCTTGATCACTTGGGTCAGGATGTTGTCAAAGCACTGTAGAAATCTTATAGATTGTCTGAGCCCTGCTGTGCTGTTCTTTCAGCAGATACCAGCTATTGATACACCACATATGGACTTCCTGGCTCCTAGTCTGAACTATACAGTTACTCTTTACTTCCATTCCTAATATCAGTCATATTTAGTAAAAAATAACTGCACTTTGTATACAAATACATAAAACCGTAAATGCATTAAGTCTTACAATGTCCCATTTTACAGACAGAAAATAATTGAATCATTGAGAAAGAAACTTACAAAAGTTACCTTGAAACCTTTGGCACTGGTGGGAATCATATGCAGGTATTTCTGGTCCCACCTAATCCTCCATTCATGAGATCATCTTCAGCTAAAAACCTAGTTTATAAAGCTTGGCTCCACACCCAAAACATAGGAACGTTCTAATTTAGGGTTCAATACAACCAACTTCGAAGTTCAGCCCAGAGATAAAACCCTTCTCAGTGTTTAAATATCCACAGGGCATTTGGGCTTAGGAGTTTAGCCCAGAACTAATGCAAACAAAATTTAATTTAAGGCCAATGCAATAAAATAAATTGAAAAAGACTCCCTTCTGTGTTTATTTTTCACAAAGACTAACGCTTACACACCCTGATTAAATGCAGACAGTCAAATCTGCAACAAGCATGCTAAGGATACTCACGTGTGGTTTCCGTTCCACGGAGGCCCTCACTCGCAGCATTGGAGTAGATAGCAAATACAGCTATCTGGTACTCAGTTAAAGACATCAGGTTTTTCAGAACTGCTGTTGATACACTTCCATCTACCACAACCTGTTTAAAAGAAAATTTAACTAAATATGCATAAAGCAAACAAACTATATAACCATCAAATCAATCAATCCCTCTTTCAGGCAATTTTTACACTGTATTTAAGTTCAGTTCATGCTGCATTTATGTAAAGTGTCTAGAAAAAACAGCAACCATATAAATAGTCAAAATGTTTATCTGATATAAATAGCCATTTAGAACAAAGGAAGATGTTAGCTGAATAAAGTGTATGGGATACAGTTTAAGAGTGTGTATGTGGCACTTTTTGATATAATATTATCATAAATACTCGTTCAGTACCACATATACATATATATATATATATATACACACATATACACACACAGAGTACTCCAAAATTACATCAATACATATCTGTCCTAAACAAGTTTCTAGCACAAAAGGAAACAAAATACAATCTTAGATAAATCCTTTTGTTCTTCTACCATTCCATTCAATTTGATAACTTGTCAGCTGAAGTCAAAAGCTGCATTTTTTCCCATCTCCAAAATGCTGAAGTCTATCCAAATAAACAACTCTCTCTAAATTTTCAATGACCAATTGTAGATGTCCCAAAATACACACCCATATCATATTCCTTTTATGAATGATTTTTTCTTAGAATTGAAATCTGGCTTATCATCAACTCCTACCTCTTCTGTTCCTGTAAACAGAATGGTGCAGGGGGTGTCTGTAGAATTGTTTCAAGTAATCATATGTGTAAGAAAAAATGCAGGCACTTCACCCTACCCCCTGAAAGTGCTTATTATTATAGCACATTTACTCTAAATTGTATGACAGACACGTAGCCAAGCTACCACCTAACTTTTGTCCCCATCCAGTGTGACTAGCCTCCTTTCTGGAGCCCACATAGGGAATTTCAGGGTGGATTTAAAATAAGACCATGGGTTTCCTGTCTGGTTAGTTGCCCTGTTGCTTTAGAAATTTCTGGGCAGCTTTTCCTCCTATTACCTCTTCTGGCTGTCCTCCTCGAGTGGGGTAGTACACAACCCTGTATTTTTCCACTTTGCCGGGTGCATGGGTCCAGCTAACCCGGAAGCCTCTAGCTGTTACATCTGATGTGACCAAATCCGAGGGAGTCCCAGGAGAAGCAATTGTTCCTAGGTTGGAGAAAACACAGATTTTTATTCCCTTCTGCATAATAGTTACTTGGTTGTTATATTTGCTGAAGCTATAAATATTGTTCCTCATCAGAAAATCAAATAATTGGCACACTTATTTAGATTATTCTCAATGGAAACAAAGAAGTAATAATGAGTACTGCACATGGAGTTTCACTGGGACTAAACCTCCCTGGTCTTTCATAAACCTTTATACGAAAAAGACAAAAATACAACACTAAGCCTTCCTGATCTTCCTCCCGTCACTATTTCCAGACCTTTCTGTTATGCATTTTTTTTCAGGTTGCTTTCCTCTCAGTCATGAAAAACATACAAGTACATATACAGCTGTGATCTCCTGTGCTCCTCAGCAGGTTGGAAACTGATACTGCCTGAAGAGACACAGTGAACCATCATCTCCTCTGGCAATCATTCTTCTCCACAAAGAGGTCTCATCTATCCATGGTTTTTCCATTCTCTCCCGCTCAAGAGAGCCTTTCCTACTGATATATATTGCATGTATTTATATATTATATTGAATATATATATAATATACTATATATTATACATATATATATAAAAAAAATCTTCCATATATCCATATATATTACGAGAGAGAGAGAGAATCACTCAGCATTTCTGTGATAATAAGGAATCACCAATCAATAAATAGAAACAAAATCCACTGAAACCTTTCAGAAAGGCCTCAGAGGTAGGACTATATGTAGCAAATTGCAACGTTTTTTCATAGCCATTTCTTTTGTTCAGAAAAGAAAATAATCGTAGCCAGAGGAGGCTTTTTCATATAAGAGCAATTTTCTTCACTGCCATCTTTTCCTGTGAACCAAAATATATTTTTTGTGTGGTTAATAAGAAAGAGAAAAAAAAATCCATCAAGAGGAAGGGACAAAGCAATCTAAATAGCTGGAAATGTTGAGTACTTATGAGACAATAAAAACATTAAGTTAGGAGATGGAAAGCACAGCATCAACGTAACAATTCCACGTGCAGCTGTTAAACTAATTCATCCGCTAAACTCTGTATTACAAAGATTTCCTTACGCGCCACTTGGAAATAGTTACAGCAGAATGACTGTACATTTTAAAATTTTTTTACACCACCAAATACCATAATATTTGCTTCTATTAAAGACAGAGGGCAAAAGGTCAGAGATATCTAAGCAAGAACAAAAGATAGCTAGGAAGATAACTTCCCTGACAATATACTTTCTTGCAAGAAAAAGCATATATTGCATGAGTCTAGTGCAAGAAGCCAGCCTAGAACTGCAGGTATTTGATTTGCAGCTCTACGTTCATTGTAAGTTACATTAAATTTTGTTTCTGTTCACCTTTGATTTCCTTTTCCTGTTCCTCTACTCGTGAGCACACTGTTCTGGTAAGACCTTCAACAATGGTGTGCATGAAGTTAAAGTCAGCCACATTGTAGACGTGTGTGCTGTCAGGCTCAGAGGCAATCTCTTTGAGTTCATTTATATCTGCATTCTTTACACCTTTTATTGGAAAGAAAAATAAAGAAAATATTTGCAATGAAAAAGAAAAAATCTTGCATACACAGGGATTGATAAAAAATTACTAATATCCAATTTTATTTGTTTTAATGACCAACTACAAATTGCTCTGTTTTTAGGATGTCAATTCAAGATATTAATTTCTGTCAGCGGAAATGGAATTTTCCAGCTGTCTCATGAAAATGTAGCATCCATGTATACTGCTAAATTCCAGTTACAGCAGCAATGTTATGAGCAATGTTTATAAAAGATACAAATTAATGATGATATTTTTTGGATACAGGCAGAAAAGAGCACTTCCTCAGTATAGACAGCAACTGATACAAATACTCCAGAGTACAATGGGACATGTACATGGATATGGCAGAATACACACCAATAGCAAACAGCTCAATGCCAGCGTCTCGTAGGTTTTTAGCAGGAGGGATAACATCATCTTGGGACTTCCCATCAGTGATCAGTATCCCAATTTTAGATACTCCCGGTCTTGCACCTGCCTCAGGCTTAAAGCTGTTTTCCAAAATGTAAGTTAAGGCAAGACCTACAAAAGAAAACATTTTAAAAGACTTTTAGAGAGGAAAATGTCCATTAATTTTGCCAATATCACAGTGTTTGTCTACACAATTTAAAACTTCTGATGAAGAATAAGTATAAATAAAGAATTTATGTACTGAGAAATTAAATTCCAACAAGCAGCCTGAAGCAAGAAGCTGAAATTTATTTTTAGCATATTTAAACTGGCTATGAAAACCTGAATTGATCTTCCTGCAAATGCATCATCTTTTTTTTCTTACTCTACAAAGTCCTACCAAGTTAGAAGAGGAAGTTCTTTCTCCTACCTACACTGCTTATATGAAAGCACATGTTCTGGATAGCTTGGTAAATCCCCCATGCTACAGATAGTTTTACCTGTGTTTGTTTGTTTATTCTTTCTGATTTACAAGCTGAAAAAAAGCTTTTATTTAAGCTTAGGGAGAATCTGATTTCAGTAAATGCTAATTATTTAAAGGGAAAGAAGAACAACAGCTCCAGGACAAACTTACACATCACAATGAGATCCTATCTGAAAACTCTTTTAAGTCTCCCACAGAAAATGTTTCTAACTCACTTTCTTCTAACATCCATATAAAATAATCATGACAATTTACTACTTCCTACCACACAGTAATCTAATTCCTAGAATCATACTAGTCTTCTGTCCTTTGTCCCACTGCAATCACTTCTTCTACCAAAATAAAGGCTGTTGCTCATTGTTCCTCCCGTTCCTTGCCCGCCAGAAAAAACAAAAAAAGGCAGCAATTTACTTAAAGTCATGTCTGGGTCTTTGGATGTATCATTCCAACATCACTAACTGCTGCTTTGATGACACTGGAATCGTATTCAGAGACTGTATTTTTCCCAGGTTGTCAGGCATCCCCCCTTTATTCATCACTAAGTGTCTCTGGGGCTTCAGTGCTTTAACTACTAAAAGGTCAATGGAAATCTAAAAGCCCCAGGTGGTCATTTCCAAAGTTAGTATTACCAGTTGTCAAATATTGAAACAACATTCTTTCCTTCTCCAGAACAAAGCTCTGTGCATGAACATTATAAATGGATTTTGCATTTTCTTCCTAGCATATAAAAGATTTTACTTCCAGCAGACTTCGTTTTATGAGACCCTGTCCTGATTCCCAGGGAAATCAGTGGACAAGCACTTCAGAAGAGACTTAACTGACACTGGATAAAGCCATTGGCAAGCTGCAAAACCCCTATCCTTTTTACACTTCATAATAAGCACTGACACATTTTAGTCTGTACAGCAGAATATGTCTTTTAATAAAAGGCAAAAACCAAAACATACACAGTACCTGTTAATGTATTCCCTCCCTTGTACGGTAGATTACGGACTGCATCCAAAACAGCATCCTTTGTGCCATAGGCATTCAAGTGCCATTCTATTCGGGGATCACCACTGTACTGTGCAAGACCTAAAGAACCAGAAATTAAGGTAATCCATCAGATAATAAAGCAGGTTTTTTTCAAGTATATACACTTTATGTACTTGGTTACCAGTATCTTACCACAATTAGCTTACTGCAAGTAGCTTTGCTACCATATTAGAAAAACTGCATTGGTTGACAAGAAAAAAATAGTATGAAGTTGTTCTAGGTGACAACTCCTCAATTAACTTTAAAAGCCTTTTGCTCAAGTGCTAATTAAATGAAAAGCAAAGAAATACAGAACTTTTTCAGAGTTATTAACGTTTCAAGAATTTCTTTTTTAAAGAACAATTTTACTTAATATACCTTTGAACAGCAGCAGATCAGAAATACAATATTTCAGCCAGTTTAAAGCACAAGAAAAACCATGCACTGGCACATTCTGCCTGCAAAAATTAAAATGCAAGTGTTTGAGGCTATTGCTGACTGAAGTCAGTAAAACTGTTTCCACTGTTTTTATTTTTCCACTGACATTGCATCAGAGTTTACCTAAGTTGAGGATCACAGAAAACTGTGAGGAATTAATACTACAAACATTCCAGCAGCATTACTCTGATGATAGAAGTGCTAATTCCAGATGAGGATGAATCTTGCACAAAAATAGTAGCACTAAGATGTTAACCATCCTGAAATGATAACATCTTTACATTGCTACAAAAATGTTAGGAAGAAAGTGCAGCACCTTACCTACTCTTGTTTTCTCAGATCCCACATTGAAAGCAGAAACCAGGTTTTCCAGGAACAGTCGAACGAGCCTGAAATTGAATCTGCCAATACTCCAAGAACCATCTACTAGTATCACAATATCTGCAATTGCTGGAGTTTTACAGGTAAACAGGCTGCCTGTAAATCATTAAAATTAAACCAATATTATTAATTCAACAATAAAATTGTAATTCAATAAATATATGCCTTCCTCCTCCCACCAGCTCTCTAATTAAAGGTTTCTTCCATGGTCAAAATGAGAAATAAGCAAAATGACTAAACGTGCTTATTCTAACTTCCGTTACAGAATAGTCTGGCCATTGTCTACTTCAGTTCCTTCATTAAGGTGTTCAAAATTAATTTTGGGAGACCTATAAAAAGAAAATCTCTTTCTAAAAATACTTGAGAAAAAAAAAATTAACTGCCATATAGCACAACAAAACCACCAGTTCATTTTCATTCCCAATGTACATATACAATTTCAGTCCCAGTACACAGCTCATGACACAGCCTTAGGCAGTGACAATGAAGAGAGAGCTACCTAGAGATGCAGACACATAAAACAGTTATCAAGGCCCCTTTAAGCCAGCAGAGAAAACCAGGTGCTTCCATACATCTCAAAAGCCCTATAGAAAACCACTAGGCACCACTGTAGACTTGTAAAGCTAGAAGTGAATCTCACCCCTGGGAGTCGAGCAAAACTGAAGGTCAATTGAACTGCATTAAACCTAAGTAGGAGGCACTCAATACAGCAGAGGTAAAATGCAAAGACCTCAGATTCAGTCTCTATGAGAATAAGCATGAGACTGAAGCTTTAGTCTTACAGATAAATGGAAAACACAAAAATACAAGATTATTAAAAAAAACAAAACCAAAACAACAACAACAACAAAACCAACAGAAAAGATCTGATGAGAATTAGCAGAAGTACATATTAATGGTCTGTAAAGTTTAACCAACCAATGGGGAAATCAGAGAAAAGGGAAGTAGAGATTGGACACAAATTGCACAGAAAGCCAACTGAGAAGCCTAAACGTAAGTGCCACATTCAGTTTGAGAAAATGCCAGGAAGGAAAGTAAGGGAATGCAAAAGGTTTTCAGAACCTTAGACAGAATTACCACATTCCACTGAAGTGGATTTATGACTGTAAAATCAAGGTTACTGAAACAGTGGACTCGTATTGTAGGGAGGGAAGCAAAGGAATGATGTTATACAGGTATAAGAAATGAGAGATTATGTTAGAAGTACAAAAATAGCAAACTCACCACCAGATTGGCTATAGAATAAGGGGGGAAATAGGAAAGACAAAGCAAAGCAGGTATAGTAGAAAAGGTATGATGCATCACAAACCATTTAGGGATGAAAATTATATCCCTGAATACAGTAAAAAACAAACACAGATTAGTGAATTAAGCTGCAGCCCAGGTTTTGTCATCATTTTTGTCAGGATCCACTGTACAAGTTAGTTCACAAAGAACAGCAACACCTAACATGGTACTAACAGGAATCACCAAGTATACTGCCAGAAATAAACTGACTTGAGCAGAGATTTTCAGCAAATAAAATAAGTAATTCATTGAGAAATTATCTAAAAGATGCTTGCAATGGCTCCCAAGAAACTCTCCTGATACACAGAGGAAATAAAACACATGGTTAGCAACTTAAAACTTTCACAACATATTATTAATGACAAACTTTTCATTAAACACAAAATGATAATCTCACAGTCAAAAACAATCTGATGTGCAGAAGGAGTTCAATTGGTAATAATCAAGGGTTAGATTCATACTGTAGTGTAAATCCACTGAGCATTAAACCCAATCCATAAAGTTACAGTTAATGTCTTAAACGTGTACTACAAATGTTTTTAGAAGAACAGGGAACATTTCCTACGTGCAGCTAGCAGTGCAGAATAAGTTCTAAACACGTGACAAAAATTCCACTTACAAAGATGCCAAAGTAAATATTTTATTTTAGCTTTTACAGTACAAGACAACACTATTTTAATTGGCAACATATTTTAATGTATTGACACTGGGGAACATTTAGTAAGCATCAGAAAAATGGTCTTAAATTGGAAGATAAATCCAAAAGAGGTCCAAATCTTTATGTCACTGAAGTCAAAACTTCCCTTGATTTCAGTGGGAGTTGAATCTGTTTTGTGATTTAATAGGAATCTACTAGTCATGGCAAAATTAATGTTTTAAATATCTTTGCCAAATAATCTTCCTGTTCATCAGTCTGCATTACTTGCAGTATCTGTCTTCCATTAACAAGCAGTTCAATTGTGCCATTCTCACACTGGCCATGATTAGCGTTGCAAGCTTCAAAAGAGCTACTGGCAAAGTAAAATGCTACTCAACACCAGTAAGAATGAAAGCACAGGACCCCTGATTCAAATCCAAGCAGCTGTACAATAGCACAGATGTATCTTTTCAGTGTTATCCCAGCAGTTTAATCATATAGCCTTAAAGAGGATAACAGGATTTGTGTGGCTGTATTTTCCTTCTCTACTTCTAAAATCTTGTGCTGAGTATGAAACCAGTTATTACCCTGGGTAATATTTCATATCATTTCATATCAACAAGTTTTGCCTATAAGGCTTCTTTATTCCTGTAGTGATGGCTTTGTAGTGAAAGCTTGTATAGGTTTTAGTAAATCCATGCAGTGGGGCAAAATCCAAAGAATAAAGAAAACAATAACGACATTCCTTTCAATGTTTTATTTCCACATCATCAGATCAATGCAAATAGAATAATTCAATTATTTTTTGTTATAGAAACATGTGTGGTTTGATCCAAGATTGTACTGCAAGGTCACAGTGTGAAAATTTGTTTCGTTCTTCGTTGGTAGGAGATACTTGTTGAATCTTTTCTGCATAAAACATTTAGGTTTTGTTACTTCTGTACACCCACTATTTTGCTTATGTTTTCTCCTTGTTGTACTTAATAGAATTGTAGAAAGTTCCCTAAAAGGGAATAAACAACAGTGAGATATTAAACAGAATAACGCGGTGATAGAAATCTTTAAAACCTGATAGGAACACAAACACCACTACATTCTAGTTAATAAAGTTAGTCTAAAAGACACAGTGTGTAGCAAATAATTTCTGCACCCCACCGTGCTTAGCTAGTTTCCATTACCAGTTCTTGCAAATGTCTTTTCAATAATCTTTCCATACAACTATACATGGTCATGAATTCCTGTAGGGTTTGAGGGTAATTTTGAACGTTTCAACTATCTACACAACTTTAATAGGCAATTTTCCCAACAACCTTTCTTAAAGGAGGATGACAGCTTATCCTTCCATATAATAAAGCTTCCAACACTCAGTGTTTTAGTCTACTACAAGGTTCAATAGTGTGATCAGGTTCAATCGTGTGCTTATTTCCCTTTTACTCGGTCATCAAGAAAAGAGTAGTGACAGAGAAGGTCCCATTTCCCTCTAAATTATACAATACTCACCAGTTTCAAAAGTAGGACAGTAGGGAAGAGACCAGTTACAAAATTTTGTACCATGTTTCCTAATGTTATATAGAAAGCATTATTCTGCTTCAAGTGCTGCATTCCACAACAAACAATAACAGAGCCTGTGATCTTTAGGTAAGCAGAAATAACAGAATTGCACATACTGTAAAGTCAGAATAACAGCCTATATATTTTACACCAGCAACTGTCTTCAGTTCATCCACTTAAAATTGGTGGAGAATTTTTATGGGGAGAAAGTAAAATATTAATGCACTTTCTGTAACAAATTTACAATCTTCCTAGCACTACTTGGCAGAAGGAACTTGCCACTCTGCCAGAAAGCTAACTGAGGAGGAGAGGATTTGATCTGCTCATTTCTGCTTTTCACAGAAGGAGGCATAGGCTTAAAATTTCACCTTCAAAGGCACCAGCATAGAGCTAAAGGCTACCAGCAATGTTTTAGGGCAAGGTGTTTGTACAAAACCTGCTTCAGTACCGCCAAAAATCAAATCACCATCAAGAATTTTGGTTCCTTTGTTTCAGGGAAATCTTTCAAAGAAGAGACACCATTGAAAGAGCTTTGCATCTACCAAATGAAGTTTCCTGGTTTTGATTCCTCAAGTCCCCAGACACTGAAGTTGATTTGCTGGTGCTTCCAATACGCAAGTGCTGCAGCACTCTCACGATCACGTCAAAATTGGTTGAGAGTGAAGCCAATGATGGCAATGCTGACAGAAAGATCCAGACAGAATTTTCTGGGATAGAGGGAGTGTTATTGGAGCCTGGAAAATATGACCCTTGAGTCATCCCACTGAAGGGACTGGAGCACAGAGAGGGACCTGAGAGAAGCTCTTTGTGGGGGCTGTACGGAACACAGCAGGCTTGACAAGCTCCTGGAAACAACGACCACCTCTCCACGGCCGCACTCCTTACCTGCAGCTATTCTTCCACACATGCGCTGTGAGCAAGAGAGCAATGTTAAAAACAGAAGTTCAACCAAAAAAACCTGAAAGCCTTACTGACACAGAAATACAAAACCATGATTTTTAATCTGGAGTAGGGTTCTTTGACTCTTGGAGTTAATACTACTACTCTTTGAAAGTTCCTTGAAAGGCAAAGGGAGAAGCAGCAAATACAGGCACTGCCACACGGGAGGACTCAATGCTTTAGACAAACCAGTCCAATTTGCATGCAGTTATGATATGTTTTGCAGAAACACACTTGATATTTTGCCTCCCCTTGGTACGAAACTTCTCATTTTCAAGAGCCAAAACACACACTTCTTCTGCTAGAAGTTAAGACTATAATTCTTTCTGAGTCTGCAATATGTCGTTTTCTTTCTTACTCCCTGTCGCAGTGGAAAGTCAAATAATATATGTGGAAGGAGAGGAAGAAAGTTCAAGTAGAGGTCAGTAATAATACTGTATGAATAGAAGACTCATTATGGGATAACAAAGCACAAAAGGCAAGAAGCTTGATGACAGCAGTGAGTGAAAAATACCTTGTGAATAAAGCATGAATGACAGAGAACAGCCAGTCCTCCACAGCGATTGACAGCATCACACTGAGCAGAAGCACCACTGAGGACAAGGGCAATGTAAATCTACATCAGCAAAATCTCACATCTTTTTTTTAAAAAGGGTTAAAAAAATAAAGGGATGTGAAGCAGTGTCCAGCTCCAAAATTCAGCAACTCACTAGTCCATGCTTCTGACATTGATATTATTGCTCTGTGCTGGTGATATCATCCTTGCACTTGGACCTCAATTTAACACATCCCATATGTCAGGGCTATGGAGCAGACAAATGCATACAACATAACTGCTGTTCTTTAAACTAGATCCAATCACAGCTTGAATTTGAAGGACTCAAATGTTGGAACATCATTAGGTTTAAAGAGCAGCCCAACAAGGTTAGAAGTTTGTCCTTAGGCCCTAGGAAAAAAAAAAAACCAGCCAGCTCTTTTCCATGTGCCTTATTGCTCTCCAGGAAACTAATATAGCCCAACTGGCAAGCCTACAAATTTCTTATTTGGTGGAGTTGGAATATTAAGATTTACTGAACGTGTTGTGTCTAATCACATCACATTTGACTGTGAATGCTGTAGTTCAAAAATGTTGCTGCTTTCAAAAAGTACACAGCAGTTACAAAATACTATTTATAGCATACCTTCTGAATTTAAGGCCACAAAACCAATGAAAGCAGTAGCTGATAACACATTAATTGCCTATATATACTGGTGATAATTCTCAAGTGTGAGAGAAGGAAGCACAGAGCCATTTTCTGTGCACTCCTCCATACACACTCAATGACAGTTGTATTTCTGCAGTAAGTAGCTACTAGTTTAGAAAAACTTCTAGAACTTTCTTTCTAAATCTGAACTTTTTAATTTGAGAGACAAAAAAAAAGTAACTATGAAAGAAAGTGCTGATGTCTCCTCACAGACCACTGTTGATTGATAGCACTGAAGAACCCAATGTCTGTAGCAGCTTACCAAACAGCAATATTAAACACTCCTGGTCTGTGTACCTATACAGAAAAATATGTTTTAAAATCCCCCTGAACGTAAACAGAGTTTAAAACATTTGCTTTAATTTCTCTTCCAACACGCAACATGTCAACACAGAACAAAGCACGCTGCTGAAGTCTTTCCTGGACCTGAAGTATAACATGGCAATATACTGTGTCCATTTAGCCACGATTTACACCAAAGATGATCTGCAATCCTCCTGTAAAGTACATAAAACCTAAGAAACTCTTCTCCAGATTACAGTGATAATTCTCTGCTTCTCTTTCCTCTCAGTTCTGCATCTGAGTGCATGAATGTTTTAAATGAAACAGCTGTCTCAAGGTCTAAATTACTTTTCAAGACAGAAAACTGTATTTTTTATTGATATGGTCATACTTATCCACCATTCCTATGTAACAAATACGCCAGGATTTAAAAGGCTTATTTCTCCCATTTCTTTAGTAAGGTATGAAATCCCTGACACAGTTTTCTTTGGCTATCTAGAATACCGTTAATCAGGACACTTCAGATAAAAGTGGTACTCAGAAATCCTCAACATTAACTAAGGTGTATGTCTAAATCCCTCTAAACCATGATAAAGAACTCGTCTGTGCCTGAGCTTGTAGCACAACAGGTAAAGTAATGGAAAAGAGCCTGCTGCATACCTATGAAAGAAGTTAACGCAGAACTAATTAGAAACTAGTTGAAACAAACTGCTACAGCAGTTAAATTACAGCTCAGCATTATGGATTTAGGTACGTATGATGTTCTGGACAGTGTGTCTAGAAACAAAAAGGACAGTGCAATACAATTACAGCACAGAAGACTTCTAAATTCAAGGCCCTATATTACCTTCAAGCAGTTCTTGAAATAATGTTTTCATAATGTAACCAGTGTATATGCTTGTATAAATACAAATATGCAGTGATCTTTAGAAGCACCACTAATTTAGGATGCCACGTGTCAATCCACAAAAACTCAGGATGAAATTTGTGCCCTCTTGAATGTAGCTGGTGTAGAATTAGCCTTCTCTAATTAGCAGAGATGTCTGAGGAATCTCAATTTCCAGAATCACAGGGTACTGGAGGTGGGAAGGGACCTCTTGAGTTTAGTCAAACCGCCCTAATCAGAGCATGGGCAACAACAGCAGATTGCTCTGGACCATGTCCAGTCAGGTTAAAGAGTCTCCAAGATAAAGACTCCACAACCTGAGTCTTTAAAACAAAACTCCAGTGTTTTACCACCCTCATAGCAAAACTAGTGTTTTCTTGGATTAAATATAATTTACAGTTATTTTAGTTTGTGTCCACTGCCTCTTGTCCTTTGACTGGACGCCACTGAGAAGAATCTCTGCCTCCTTTACTCATTCCACTGTGTATTTTTGCACACTGGAAAGGTATCTCTCAAACCTGCTGTCCTCCAAGCTGAACACTCCAACTGTCTCAGCCTCTCCTCTCATGAAAGATGCTCCAAGCCTTCAATCATCTTCACAGCCCTTCCATGGACTCATTTCAGTAAGTCCATGTCTTTCTTCTACTGGGGAGCCAGCCCAGCACCGGACACAGAATTCCACATGTGGCTTCATCACCAAGGCTAGGTTGAGAGGAAAAATCACCTCCATCAACCTGCTAACAGCTTCCTTCCCAGTGTAGCCCAAGAGGGGCTGTTTGCCTTCTTTGTGACGTGTCTGTTGCTGGCTCATGGTCACCTAACTCCCAGGGCCTTTTCTGCCAAGCTCCATGCCAGCATGTGCTGGTGCCTGGGGTTGTTCCTCCCCAGGGCAGGACTCTGTGCTGCCCCTTGCTGATCTGCCACAGTTTGACACCATCACCCTGCCTACGTACTGAGTTAAATTTGGGTGTTGAGTTTGAAAGGTCTTTAGGGTATGGAGAGAAGAGATGAGATATGAGTGGTATTTCACAGGTCACAGGAGCCACCAACCCTGTGCTCACAATTTACCATTTTCCCTTCCTTTATCATACTAGAAAGATCAATGCAAAAGACCAGAAATTTTACCCCACATTTTTAACCACATAAACAAATCAAACCCAAGCAAAGACCTGGCTGACACCAGCTTTATTTCTGAAACAGCTGTCTGCACCACTATGCAGCCCTACTTCTGCTAACTTTCCTGCATAAATGGAAACTAAATATACTCAGGCATCAAGCTGGTGCTGGTGTTCCACAGAAGCTCCTTTGAATATTCCAGGAGAGCAGAGTACAAGAATACCACGTCTCTGGGGAATAATGAGCCAAAGACACACACACCAAACCCAGCAATCAGATAAGGAAACAGGACTCCCTCATTACATGCAGAGTGGTATGATCACTACAGCTAAACAGACAGGTGAGAACACCTTTGAGGTAGAAAACATGGTCCCCACAGCCAGGTAAGTTCCATTTTAGCTACCACCTGGCACCTTTTAACCAAGGGACATATCTCAGCTGTAACACCAAGGCTTACTCAGCACGCTGGGCACCAGGCAAAGGGTGCTGACCATGAGACAGCCCAGAACCAGAGTCCTGCATCAACAGACCCAGAATGGACATGAAGACCTCAGATTATGCAGTGAGGGTGGAAATCACCCTGAAATCATCTCTCCTCAGTACAAGCTCATGCTTGCTGTTGAACAACAGATGAATGACACAGACTGTGACACAGGACTCTCCCCCTCTCACAGGGGGAACAGTAAAAAACAGCCTTGAAAGGCAACTTGTACAGCAGACAACTAAAAACCAAAAATTTGGTATCTTGTAGTTGTATTCAAGACAAGACCATCTCACAGTCCCTGAAAACAGATACCAAAACTTCAACTTTTTTCTCCCATTTTGCTGATCATCGCATAAAGCAAAGAAGATTCTTCATCAGGATATGCAAATCCATGACGAGTTTGCTGATGAATGCATCAATCCTTTATGATTACAGCATTCCTACAAGAGGTTCTTGGTCTTGCACTCCATATTTTTTTAACGTATCTGTCTGCTACCATCTCCCCAAAGCTTTTTTTGGTTCTTCTTTCAAGGTTGCCCTACAAGTTTTAAAAAGTGGCCAGAGTTTCATCTTGCTACTATGCAGCTTCAAAGATGAGCTACTGTGTTATATCAAAGACAAGCATCACTCATACCAAGATGTTTACCTAGAATATATGTAGTCCTGAGCAAGCCTGCAGACTTCAGACTATGAGAATTCCTGCTGCCAGATGATGAAGAACTGTTAAGGAATGTCTCAGCAGGGTAGTAATGGAAGTGTTTCAGTAATGGATCATGTCAACACGGACCTTGAATCTGACTTATGGGAACACCTCTTGCTGCCAGCAGAATCCAGCCATGCCAGTGCACTGTTGATTGGATGGATACTCAAGAACTAATGACTTGAAGAGATGAAAATCAGTCCGAAGATAATGAAAGACCATTCATTCAGCTGAGCTTCCATTAATCCATCATTCAAAAATATGAATAGGAGCCTCCCACTTCAACTAAGAATAAATTGCACAAAAAAAGGTCAGTGCCTTAGGGAAAGCAACCAAAGGGAAAAAAGAAGCCAGACAAGTTTTCGATTGGTAATAGTTCAGATTTATGAAGCATTATACATATTTACTTTGCAGAGATATGAGGACAAACATAACTCAAGGGTTATGAATATGAGGATAAGCATCCTTTAACTCAGGTTGTCAATCTGAATGGTTTTGATATCAGGAGCTGGATCACTTTATGAAAACAATGAAACTTCCATTTAGGTCCATGAATGGAACTTGCCTTAGGTCCAAGATAGGCTAAGTCTCTTTTTCTATTCAGAGTAGAAAGAGAGCTAGAAAGTTGTTCTTTTTCCAAACCACAGATTCTCTAGATATCGATGTCAACACTGTGTCTACACTTCAATGAAGCAATGCATTCAAGGAGAGTTCCTAGGGAGGGACATTTTGGATGACAGAAAGGCAATCTGTGCAATCTCCAGCTTCTACCTGGCCAGGAACACTTATGAGAGGTAATACACAACCATAGTCAGATATTAATATACTGACAGGAAGAAATGCATTTCCTCCTACAGGAAAGCGAAGCCAGGAGATAAGCAAGTGGAATCCCTGGGTAAGAATGGAGATTGGTCATCATTTCTAATGCCAAGTTTTCTATTTTCAGAACAAAGCAAGGGTTTGTCATCTGAAATATACAAATTGAAGAAGACATTCAGCAGCTTCTTAATACTCACTCTCAACCCAGGCTAATGTAAATAAACAAAATTTTACACCTATCCAGAACAGACAAGGCAATTGCAAAATGCATAAGAGACCCTTCTTTATGTTGCTCCCAATCTCTCTTTCTCTCTGTTCCTCTCTCTTCTCTCGGATTTCTTCTGTCAGGATCAAAGTGTACAACCCAACATGAACCCTTTCCCAATTCCAGACTTCATAGTAACTTCCAGGTCTTCAGTTTCGAGCTTGCTTTCTCTCAAAAATATATTTTTCTGTTATTCAGATTATTTGAACACACTTGTGTGCTATTTAATTTGGCCAGATGGCAGATGTAAATGCTGCAATCTCTAAATGTAGCTTACTTGGTTTTCTCCAAAGCAACTGCCAAATGATGGCAAAGGAAAACACTTACTAATTCTGTCCATGTTGGTGCTGATACTTCCCATCATGTTTTTCAGTCATGAGAGCCAGGAAGGAGTCTTCCAAATTACCCTAGCCAGGTCCATAGAAGTACTGCCACTGTAGAATGAAATCCAAGTTGCAAATAGTAGTCAAAGGACAAAAAAGCTATTTCCTCCAGAGAAATTCTTACGATGAATTCCCGGAATAAGCACTGATCATCCGCAGCAGAATGAGCTAAATTTTCTGGACACTAAAGAGGAGTTTACCCAAGAGCTTCCTTGCATCAGAGTCCTCCTGTAAGTCCTCCAGTGTTTAAAAAGGAATTTCTAATATACAAAGCTCTGCATGGCAGCTCACAGGTTTACAGTCTAGCTTCGAAACCTTATGAATGCCTGTCATCGAATTCTACCTTCTGAAAAGTACAGAAACCAACATGGCCTGAATGCAGCATCCAAAGTTCATATATCAAAGAAAGCAATGATATACTCTGACAAGCCTAGCTCATCTTTTTATAACAGATATTTTCATCACCTGAAGTTGAGAGAGAAAATGAGAAGTCCCACAGAAGAAAGGAAAGCCATCACATTTGACACAAATTAAAAAACAGTCACTTTCAAAAAAACCCCATGCTCTGAACACCTAACTTGGATGGGGACCGGATTGCTGGGCAGGTTCTATGTGGGGTCCAGTGCACACATCTTTTAGCACACATCAGGATGGTGATCTGACCACCACTGAAAACACTGAAACCACTGGCTGTAGGCATTTAAATGAGAGTCTTACTGGCAAAGATCAGATGGTCAGGTGCTGCTTTCACTAGAGAAAGCTGAGATAGGAGACATCATGGATTCCCTGTTTGGGCTAAGGTTGGGCAGAACAAAGTCAACTGAGTCAAAAGCCAAAGCAACAGAGTCTGAAACCAAAATTATGTCTATGAAACAATTTCTGGGCTAAGCAACTTCAGAGTGGTCAGAAGAGCATGGTGAGGGGAACATAATTATAAATGCTTGCCAAAGCTTTGTGGTGGTCCAAAATGTTCTAATAATGCTGCAGCATGGTCCAAGCATTACCCAGCCCTCTCAAGGGAGGCGTGGGGATCTGGGGCCACCCCCCTTAAAGAAGCATAGAGAATAGATTCATTTCTATGTTCATATTACTTTTAGTTGATTGGTAAATGCTAGAACAAGCAGGTATACACCACACACGCAAGAGCTACTGACAATCAGGTCAAAGGACTGCATGTCACTGCAATTGTCACTGCAATTGTCACTGCATGCTGAAAGGCAGCTTTTGCTAAAGACTAGAAACATATTTGTCAAGATGGTAAGCACAGAACTGAAAACTAAACTGAAAAAAAAAGCTGAAGTAACAGCCCACACAGAGCACGTCCTCAGGCATGAGGCAGCTATTGACAGTAGATGTGCATCCCGTTTCATCCATGACAAGGTAATGCATCCACATACTCCCTACAGACACTGCAAAGGGGGAATATTCAAGCCTCAGTATTATGCACAGTCATCTTTTAGGGAAATGTAGGCAGTAGCCTAGCATTTAGACAAATGCAATCGACAGTTCTAAACTTCACTATATTTTCTGATGCAAGCTTTCATTTGCAAATGTCCAAAAATGAAACCTATCATATAGAAGTACTCCACCATGTTTAAATAACCTAACATATCTCTGAAGTGGGCAATGTTCCCATTTTGCAGCATTAAGAAACTGATGCGAAAGACTAATGGCCAGGGTTATCTCTACATTTTGGAATGAAGGATAAGGTAGAAGACCTTGAGCTAGCTATTTCTGAGCAGGCAAGTGCATTCACCAGGGAGAGTGCTGTACTGAACAGTATTGCTGCACTGCTATTAGTTTTGAAGTAAACTTTGTTGCATCTAGCTCAAGCACCCCTTCAGTGTTACATTGCACTGCACTGGAACAAAAGAAAACAAAAGGTATACAGAAACTTTGTGTTTGCCTTGCCTCTTGTGTAATTCCAGCTTAGACCCAGAAACTAAACCATAAGTACACAGGTTTCATTCTGCTAGCATCTTCTGAGATCAGCAACACATTTTGGTAACTTGTACTTACTTCATAACACAGTCTGTATGGTTCAGACTGGTGGGTCACTGTTTAGGGGGTAATGAGACGGGGATACAGAAACGAGTACCTAGGGATTGTACAAGATCTAATAGGATATGTTTAGGAGAGGAACCAAAAACATTGAAAGGTAGTTTGGGGAAGAACACACATGGGAAAATAGGATGATAAAGGCATCAAGGGAACCAGTTCCATCTGCACAAATGGCTGATTAGTACTTGCTTGGCCAAACCCTATGCTTGATCACCCCAGACCTATTGGGGCTACAGGCTCAGTCTTGCTACTGGCTGAGGCTGGGGCACTGGGCTAAAGGGTTCAGTGGTCCCCAAAGCAAGATAAAAAAAGAAATAGTATTCAAAGTGGAAGAGCCAAGAACTTTCCAATAAACTTTGCTTTTACCCTCAGGTTGCAGAAGCAAAAAAATGTGCAAGAGCTGAGAAAAGACAAAGACTAGTCAGGAAGAACACAATGGCACTGAGGAAAAATGCTCACACATCATAGTTACCATTTTTTTCTTCTGCTGCTCATAATCAAGACCTAAAGTGTCCTCCAGAAAGCTCAAGGAAACTCTGCTAGTAAGTCAAATTATAGGTTGTGTAAAGACATAGTTAATGAGTTCCATAGCCCAGGAGTCCAGCAAGTAATAAAAAAAATAGAAAAACATCATGACTAAAACCAACATTTGCAGTTACATTAGCCAGGATGAAGTGAGTAAAACTATGAAACACTGCCAATGGAGCAGAAGTTCAGAAGGTATTCATTCCTGTGGCTTAGTCAAATACCTCATAGCACTCATTTCACACTGTCTAGTAATACTTACTGAAGCATCTGACATTAACTAAACAGACAAGTTAATAAATTAGATAGTCTCTTCTGCCGAATAATATCTTAATATACCTCCTCTCTGTAGATTTTTCCTACTCAGCTTAAATAGTGCCATTCAACAGCTATAAAGTGAATATCAAAGCTCATTTGCATCAAATGTAGTAGGAATGTTGAAAGAAGAACGCAAATCAGAATATTTTTTAAGCTTACCGCACCTCTCATATCTATCACTATAAGAAGACTGGTTCCACCTCACTGCAAGAGCTACTAAAATAGAAACCTCAGACAAATATACCATAGCATTTTGAGGAAGGATATGCCTTTTGCATTATCTGATAGGTGCATAGCACTGAATTAAAAATACATTAAGAAAAAAAAAATCATTCAGAAACATTTACATTGAAAGACTGTACAAGTAATGTAAATAATAACATCACTAATAATGTAAAATACATCAGAAAGTTCAAGAAAATTATCAAAAACTACCACAAAACATAATAACTTTGGATATATCTACAGTTTTTGCAGGCAACTGAGCTCTGGCAGATCACACTCACCTGAAAGAAACTGCAGGCATACTTATTACTACTTAGCAGGTAAGTATCACATGACAGATGGCTTCAGGCCTCTTTCCAGGACACTTTATGATACTAAACCCTAAGAGTGCTAAAAGCTCAAAATTTAGTACAATACAACCAAAATCTCTTCTCTGTGCAGCAAAGAGTAGCGAAGAAAACAAAAAGGAGAGTGGAAATGTGTCACAGGTAGCTGTGACTAAATGAGCATCTATTATTCATTATATGTATAACTTGTTTATGTATATTTCTGTGTGCATAATAATAATAAAAATAGTATCAGTGACAATGTTAAATTCTCTAAAGGTCACCAATAATATTAAATTCTTTTAAAAGAAACATTTGTTTCTCCTTATAGGTAATTTTTACCTCTTCCTCAGAAACTTTTTAATTTAAACTAATATACAAATGCAGGAATATTGATCAAGGCACATGAAGCCACTATTCACTGTTTTTAACATTAGTTCAGGTTATATTACTTACATACAGATAATGTAACCTGACATCTGCACCTTTCTATTATACTCTGTAGCAGACAAGGTATGGCATTACACAGCTCATTTATATAGAGTTTCTGCTTTTCTATCTCTAAAGCCCACTATGATTTCTATGCTACTTTTCACTCACCCAGTACCTAAATTTTCCATTGCCAACTTGTCCTTCCCATACTCATGGACAATAGATTAGTTACGAATTCTCTGTTCCAAATGTCTGCCTGCTTGTCCCAGTCTTCCACAATGTGAAACTCAGATTTAGCTTTTATTGTCAATCAATTTCTCCTAGAGCTTCCTCTATACTCCGTTTGGGCAAGGAACAGGATGGCAACACCCATTTTCTCAGACCTTCCAGTTGGCTCCCCACCAGCTCAGAGAGCTCACGTAATGTTCTACCAGTT
Source organism: Dicrurus megarhynchus (assembly GCA_013399195.1). Taxonomy (NCBI): domain Eukaryota; kingdom Metazoa; phylum Chordata; class Aves; order Passeriformes; family Dicruridae; genus Dicrurus; species Dicrurus megarhynchus. Next base: position 1,241,652 of record VXAD01001536.1, read on the forward strand.
TGGCTCTTGGCATATGGCAAAAGTGACTCCCAACAGAAAGAGGCACCTAAGGGATTGAAAAAGCTGCAGTTCCCCCAGGTATTTTAACTCAGCACCACATCACTGGATTTTCATAGAAATCAGTGAAAAAACCACACCTGCCCCTGCTGGACTTGCTCTGGGGTGAAACACGATTTTCATTTGGGAAGGCTGAACTAACCACCATGTTCTGTGCAGTGAAGATTCCTGGCCTCCCTCACCAGTCATACTTACTGTGTGACTCTATTACACGTGCTTTGCAATGAGAAAGTAACTGCAGCATTGTGATACATAAATCACAGTCTTTCATGGCAGCTTATTTCTCATTGTTTGAATGTCTACAGACTGGGTAAGGCTTATCCTGCTACACGTGATTCAGAAGAGAAATCTGACCTGTACGTGCTCTATGCTGTCCTAATTCATCTTGATTTGAGATTTGCATAAGGGAATTTCCAAATAGGAAAGGTTAAAGACTGTGTAAATTCTTTACTCTAGTAAAGCAGTAGTGGAGCACCTTTGGTATTGGGTGTTTGTGGCCAGGTTTGGCAGGAGGGAGGCTGCAGGCGTGGCCTTTTTGAGAAGAGGCCAAGTGTCCATGGACAGTCAGTGGCACCTCTGGGAAAACATATTTAAGAAAGGACAAAATAATTCCAAGCAAGGAGAGGAGGGGAAAAAAGAGTGAAAAACTGTATAGGGAACCCCTAGGTCAGAGGAGACAGTGCTCCATGGCAGAGCAGATATTCCCTGCAGCCTGTGAATGACATACATGAGAAGAAGGATATGAGAAGAAAGGAATGGCAGAGAGAAACCATTAGGCCCTGATCATAACCTCTCAACACCCCTTTTGCACCACTTGCTTCCTCTCTGAAGGGACTTGGACTGAGTGTAACTTGCAGTGATAACAAGGGAGAAGGAGAGGAGTCTGGGAGGAGGTCAAGCTGAGCCTGGGAAAATGGGAAGGAAAGTTGTTGTTTCAATGTTTGTCTCTTTTGTTTCCCACTACCCACATTAGCGAATTTTTTAACTGGCAATAAATTAAATCTTCCCCCACTTGACTCTGTTTGCCTACCATGGTAACTGGTAAGCAGTCTCCCTGTCTTTATCTCAACCTATGAACTCTTTCATTCCTGTTCTTCCTCTTTTCTCTCCCATCCTGCTGGGGAGAGGAATGAGCAAGCAGCTAGGTGGGAGTTTGGCTGCTAGCCTACACTAAGCCACCACACCTGTCACCTAAAAACCCCCACAATAAAGTCAAAAAGCATGCAGATAAAACTGGCCTCAGTTTTTTGTTGTTTATACTGAAATGGGTAGCTAAACCCTGTTCAGATACATGGAGAAATACTCTGTAAAAAAGATATACTCATATATTTGCCAGAGGATATAGTCAAAACACTGTGATTCTCCCTTCCCCAAAGGGATTTGATTAGAGAATCACTCACAGAGGCTCTCTGAGAAACTGTAAAACATCTGAGAAGGCACAGAATGTATTAACCCCTGTCGCTGTACAGAAAAGAGCTTTGTACACGAGGGACCTGGAGAGAAGCCAGGGTACAAGTACTCAATATCAGTGCGTGCTGAAAGAAGCTGCGTCTGTGAGCTTTTTCTCAACAGACACAAAGAGAAAAGGCTTCTGACATTATTAATATGAGTGTGCACAGCAGTGATAGATCACTAAGCTGAAAAATGACAGGTTCTCAAAAATATAGAAAGAAGATTCAAGACTTGAAAGTGGTCGTGCAGAAGAGTTACAGAAAGTTTCTGGAAATCAAATATAAAGTGAACATTTGATGGATGAGTGCCAGACATTAAGCCTGAATTAATTTGGCACCATGACATTACTGGATATACACTGGAGGTTTGGTTGTGATAAGAGCACAATACTTACAGCAGGAAAGGAGCAAATCTTTTTAAACTACTTGATTGAGTACGACAGAATAGATAGAAAATTTTAATCTAGGTTGCTGAAGCTGCTGGAAAAATTTCTAGCAAGCCATACAAGCTGTTGACAGAGCTCCATAAAGGAGGAAAACCCTCATAACAATCTAATTTGAGGACAGAAGAAGAAAGTAGATTTGGGAGTTCAGGAGAAGGCATTTACACCTCCCAGCACTGCTCAGAGCCTTAGACAGTTGGTAATTAATTAGCAGAGAGTACTACATAATCAGTCCTCCAAACCACAGATGAAAATAAGAGTGAGATGCTCTGGAACTACCTAGAATCATGAGTACAGGTATTTACATATTGCATTTCTTAGCAAAGAGCTGGCTTATAGGAAAAGAAGGGTTATGGTGAAATCTTTGTCCCATTGAAATTGAAAGAGAAATTTCTGGGGTTTATTGTGTGACCCTGAAGAAGGTATACTAGCTAAGTATTTATAAACAACAAGTTTATACAATTATGTGCCTGTAGTGCCTTTCAGGAAAATCAGCAGGATACAGGACTTATCATAATGTACAAACTGGAGCTTGTGATATTGAAAGAGTCCACATATTTTTCATACTCACTGACAAGTACATTGCTGTGCTTTATTAGTTTTGTCCCAAAACAATGATTTTGGATTTTCTGGCCTACTAATCCCAATAAGCATCCTTATATAACAAGTGGGGCAGATGTTCACAGAAGGCACCTCTTTACATCAAAACTTGACACTAATAACTGGTGAATTATGCTACTCCTTCACTCAAGACAAGAGCAGAAGCCACAACCCCTGACCACAATAATCTGGACAATGGTCGTTTTCAATTTTTCTTATGAGCAAAGATTGCTCTTGTTCTCAGCTAAGATATTATTCTACCTAACTCAACCTGGCTGCCATCATAAAGATTTAAAAAATATTATAAAAACACCCTCAGTAAGTTCACAGACAACACCAAGCTGGGCATGAGTGTTGATCTGCTGGAGGGTAGGGGGGACTCTGCAGAGGGATCTGGACAGGCTGGATCAATGGGCCAAGGCCAATGGTACGAGGTTCAACAGGGCCAAGTGTGTTGGGTCACAACAACCCCAAGCAGCGCTGCAGGCTGGGGAAGAGTGGCTGGAAAGCTGCCCTTGGACAAAGACCTGGGGATGCTGGTCAACAGCAACTGAACATGAGCCAGAGTGTGCCCAGGTGGCCAAGAAGGCCAATGGCATCCTGGCCTGCAGGCGAGCAGGACCAGGACAGGGACTGTCCCCCTGTACTCAGCACTGCTGAGGCCACACCTCAAATCCTGTGTCCAGTTTTGGGCCCCTCACTACAAGAAGGACATTAAGGGGCTGGATTGTGTCCAGAGAAGGGCAACGGAGCAGGTGAAGGGACTGGAGCACAAGTCTGACGAGGAGCAGCTGAGGGAGCTGGGAGCCTGGAGAAAAGGAGGCTCAGGGGAAACCTTATCATTCTGTACAACTCCCTGAAAGGAGGCTGTAGCCATGCTGGGGTCAGTCTCTTCTCCCAGGTAACAAGCAACAGGACAAGAGCAAATGGCCTCAAGTTGCACCAGGGGAGATTCAGATTGGATATTATGAAAAATTTAATCACAGCAAGAGAGGGCAAGCATTGGAACAGGCTGCCCAGGGAATTGGTGCAATCACCATCCACAGAAGTGTTCAACAACTGAATGAATGTGGCACTTCATGCAATGATTTTGTGGACATGGTGGTATAAGGCCAAAGATTGGACTTTATGATCTTGCAGGTCTTTTCCAACCCTAATGATTCTATGATTCTAGTAATTTCTTTTGTACTGTTAACTCCCAAGGTCTTACCAACTTGACCACAGCCACAAGACTGTATCAGGGTTGCTATTAAACCCATCAAATTTAGCCATACACTAAATGGTTATTAAACCAATTAACTGCTGGCCTGGATTCATTTGGTCGTACTCAATTTCCTGTCAAACATCTGCAGAGGAACAAGTTATTATTCATGGTTTTGCCATAAAATTTCACACTTATTTCTTTAATCCATTTCTTTCAGACTTTTCCTGATTTCTTTGATCCAATTTCGAGGTAGAACGGTCTTTATATATTAAACTAGGAAACTTTTGGTACCATTACTGCCTGTGTATCAGTTCTGAATTCACTTCTACCCCTACACATTTCTACAGCGACACATTTTTTGCTGATGCTGTTATTTTTGCCCAATGTTTTCACTTGGAATCTCACCCTACTCCCACTGAAGTCATTCAGTTGGAATCTCCATCACTTTGAATAATCATCATATTGCGCAAAGCAAAGAAATACGCAATAGACTGGAGGAAAAAGGTCGGTTNCTTTTCCAACCCTAATGATTCTATGATTCTAGTAATTTCTTTTGTACTGTTAACTCCCAAGGTCTTACCAACTTGACCACAGCCACAAGACTGTATCAGGGTTGCTATTAAACCCATCAAATTTAGCCATACACTAAATGGTTATTAAACCAATTAACTGCTGGCCTGGATTCATTTGGTCGTACTCAATTTCCTGTCAAACATCTGCAGAGGAACAAGTTATTATTCATGGTTTTGCCATAAAATTTCACACTTATTTCTTTAATCCATTTCTTTCAGACTTTTCCTGATTTCTTTGATCCAATTTCGAGGTAGAACGGTCTTTATATATTAAACTAGGAAACTTTTGGTACCATTACTGCCTGTGTATCAGTTCTGAATTCACTTCTACCCCTACACATTTCTACAGCGACACATTTTTTGCTGATGCTGTTATTTTTGCCCAATGTTTTCACTTGGAATCTCACCCTACTCCCACTGAAGTCATTCAGTTGGAATCTCCATCACTTTGAATAATCATCATATTGCGCAAAGCAAAGAAATACGCAATAGACTGGAGGAAAAAGGTCGGTTACTTTACAATAACATACAGCTGAGTTGGAAACGGCTAAACAAATTCAAGAATTTATAAGAACTAACATAATATTTTCTTTTTTATGATCACGCTTGCTGATCGAGAAGTTTGTAAGTTTTGCCTTTGTTTCAAATGCATACCCCAGTTTTCAAGTAAAACCTGCTACAGTAAGTGTAAGGCAAGATCTTTTCACAAGTTCTGGATGGAGATGTATTTTGTTCTGATACAAACTGCCCTGATACAACTGAAGAAGTTCAGATGAGTAAAAAGTGGTGCAGGGATGAGGGAAATGACTAAGCTAAAGACTTCAAAAGTAAACATAAATCCTAAAAAGGGAGAGACTGCAGATCCAAGCACCTCTCACCAATTGTATTTTTGCCCTTAATCCGTGACAAAAGCTTAAATTCTCTCCTGTAATCTGGCAGACACTTTCCTCTGTCTGCATTTAATCAACATTTTCCAAGTACAGGCCCAGTTTTCCCTCCTTCAACTTTTATCACTTGTCCTTCACTAAGAAAGCAAATCACATCTTCCTTCTCTAGTTCTGTCATTTCTTCCAACTCAGCCTTTCTCTAGACACGACATAGGAAAGATCACCTGTCCACTACCCTGTCACGTGCTAGCAGGTACAACTTGTCTCTTTAGTGTTGCAAATACTAGTTAACATTCTTCCAATGAGCCCACTGGAATTCCAGGGTGCTTTTGTTTGAGAAATGCTGTATGGAAACAAATTTGCATAGTGTTAATAAATACAACATGACACAATAGTGTGTGGTAAGAATAAAAACCCACCAAAGAAAAATTTGCATGGACTTCAAGGAGTTTTGGGTGAGGTCTTTGATACTTGCATCACTGGAGACAGATTTAAATGGAAGGGGAAAATGGGATCCTTGAAACTGTCCAGCTTATTCACAGAGAGACTATTTAAGGTCATACCAAGCTCTTCTTGTCTGTGCTTGTTCTGTATACCATAAATAACCACTGAAGGGAATAATTACTGTTGGGGTTACTTCATAAAGAAGATGCTATTCGAATTTTAGAATAACAGGAAATAGAGCTGTATATTAAGTTTGAAATAGATTTTCATCCATACTTGACAAACTTCTCATGACAAGCAGTATCACATTTCACTGGAAGATTGGCTCCTTGCAATGGGACTGAATTAACTCCTTTTTTTCCCCCTCCCTCATAGTGTTTCAAATGTTTTCATATATACAACCTAACTAACATAGACTTATCAAGTTATTATACAATATTATACAATGGTTAATTATACAGTAGTATCAATTTGACTTTAGGTGGGAATTAATACTGCCAGTCTGTCTTACAGGCAAGATAATATGAAGTTATTATGTACACGCACACCCCCACACAAGTCTTCCACTAGCTAACTCAAAGTGCACCCAGTGGGGAAGTACAAGCATTATTTTTAATATATTTTTAAATTATTTTTAATAAATTTAATATTGTTTAAAATTACTTTTTAATAATTTTCATCTATTCATGGTGGTATTTAGAACTTTACAAAAAAGCAAAGCAAAACACAGAACTAAAAGCAATACCTCTGTAGCAACTCTCCAATACTTCCGAAAATACTAGTTTTGCCTTCTATTTAATTTAACACTGGAATTCAGATTTAAAGTACTGACTTACAGAAAATCTCTACAACGGCCAAGTTAAATAAAGAAGCTGACTGTTTTCAGAATGTCACATAAGTCATATGTGTTATGATCTGACCTTCTGGAGCTGGTTTACTCGCATTTGTTTTTTCTGGATCCTTCACCTTGGATTTACTTGTGTCTTTTCTTCTCTCTATATCTTTAACTGTAAAGTAAGGGGGGAAAAAATCAATTAATCTAGAAACAATGCAGTTAGAAGCATATCAGTTTCTTCTTCCTGATAAAGTAGTTACACAGAGCATCTGAAGATATGCTTAGGTAATGAGTGACTGTTTCTGGGTTTTCCCTCCCTCCCTTTGAGTTTATTATTTTTATGGATCTTTCCCCATTCTATCATCATTAAAGTTCTCAAAACTGACTCTCTTCACACAGGAGAGTCCAAATAGTGACATCAGCACCTAAGCCCATACAGACAAGATCCCACACTGGAAATATAGTCCAGAAAATTGGCAAAGCTAGCTGGGGAAAGTCCAGCACTGCAAAGTCCACTCCAAGTCAGTCAACACAAAAGCACATAAGCCAGCTGTTACACTATCCTCTTTACAGAATCAGCTTAGATCCCATGCTCAAATCTGTATTCACGGCACCAAATATTCCCATAAGGTCAAGGCTGCTCCAGAGCTGAGACTTCGACAGTTTCCTGTTCCACAAGTGGGTGGGATACCTCCCTTACTATGTCCGAAATCTCTCACAACAGCCAAGCAGAACCCAATTGGGTTAGCAGTTCCTAATTTTACATTAGTAGCCAGTATTGCTCTACTAACGCTTTGAAAGGTTCTGACAAAATCATTGCTAAAGTCACGTATTGGGAAGAAAAACTCCTTCCAGAATTTCCTTAGAATGCTAATTGGTATCCACACTCCAGCTGTCTGCAACAGCCAGGAAAAGCTTAAAACAATGAAGCTGAGAATATCTTCCACAGAAAATAAAATTCTTCTCCAATTACACTTTTTATTTTATGTAAAATTGGATTATGACTGACATTCATCCAAGCAGGCACTGAGCCTCAACCAGGACCAAAGTCTCTCTGTGCTACATCAATCAAAAAAACACTGTGAGGGCATGAAAGGAGGTTATCTATCTCTTGACTATATAAGAGAGACAGTACAAACATTCTGTTGTACATTAGTGGAACCAAAGTCAAATGGATTTCACCTATTTACCCAATAGTATGTGGAATATCTGAATCAACCAGGAGTGCTCCAAGTTCCAATCCAAAATACAATCACAAGACTAAGTTCTAAGGAAGACAACAAACCACTGTCAAACATCTGAATGTGATCTTCTCAGTATGACAATCTTTTGCAGAACCTACACTGCTCACACTCCAGGTACAGAGGTGAGAACAAAAACCCTGAAGTTTGACTCCTCACTAAGACAGCATGTGTGACTGTGTATCACTTCTGCCTTTAGCAAACAATTGTGAAACTGATTTGGGAGCAAATTCAAGTCCACAAGCTTGCTGAGGATCCAGTTTTTACCAAGGCAGATCTTGGTTATCAGCTGGGTTACAGATAATGCCACAATGACACCACGTCTTAATCAGAAGTCTAATTAAGGTTAAAGGTTTAATCCGTAAGTGAACAAGACTTTGACTAAAACAAGAGGTAAAATACCAGAATAATATTAGCCTAAAAGGATGCTGTCGCTTATCCTTCTAGGAGCATTCCTTTGAGAAAAGGCCAAGAGCAAGGCCAAGAGCTGGCATTCTCTAATGCTAGTGCTATTGAAGGGTGAATCTCCAGAAAAATGGTACAAAAGTCTGAAAATGTTCAAAGGAGACGAGTTGGTCACATCCTGACTGAGATTTCTGGATTTGGGAACTGTCAAAACTCTAACCATATAGAAAGAAAAGACAAGACACCAGTTTTACTCAAATATTTACACAGACAAAAATTTTATCTAACACATGTTTTTACATCTGCATTTTCAAAGGAAAAAACTCCCCATTGATCTTAGTTCACTAAACACTGTGTACTAGAATAAGAATGTATAGCTGGCTATATAAAGAGAAATACTCTTTTGACAATAAAATTTTATTGTAAGCTTGAGAATTCTTAGTACATCAGTTACAACTCAACAGCATTAAAACCATACTTCCAATGCACTAAACCAGATGATATTCTCAAAGCTCTTTATATATTTGACCTTTTTTCATCTCAAGAATTAGTGGCCACATGTCAGAGAACAGGGAAAAAATCTTAGGAGAGCGAAAAAAAGTTTTATATATATGCTGTATCTGGTTTTACTCATGCAAGGCATCATGTTTTTAAATGAAACTCCAGCCTTAAGTACATGTTTTCACGTGCAGCAAAGAGAATACACTAAATAGAACACAATCCCCATATTCTTAAATCAAGTTGCTAGCTCTACTTTTCCTAAAGGCCATTTAAAAAAACAGCTACACCTAATATTACAAAATTTGCTGTAGCCTTCTGTGGGCTTTTCTCTTTAATGCTAAAGTAATCTGTGGTTTTGTGGGTTTCCTAACCAGGACAGAACTTAAGGTAGTAAATACACAGTTGTGGTGATGAAAAGCTAAAAGGACTTTGATATGCACCACATCAAGTACTCAGCATATTTTATCTTGTGCTGGTTTGAAGAGAAAGGTGATTTAGCAGTGACAGTGAGAAAAGTTCAGTGTCAGGGAATTCAGTATGCTTTCCGCTGTACTCCTACACTGCCACATTATTGTATTTATCAACCAAATCTCCACTAATCATATTTACATGTTTAACATGAAGATCAAGATAAATCAGATAAGATGTATATATATCACTATGATATAGATGTTCAGAGTGTGTCTTGATCATATAAAAATTAAATTTGTAAATATATTTGACCGCTGAAGACCATTAAGACATCGGCCTTTCATACTACTGAACTAGCAACTAGTTGCCAGTTGGCACAGCTGTAATATTGCTCTAATAAAAAGATAATATTTCAAGTATCAGTATATAGCACTTTCTTTCCACTCACTGAAGATTCTTTCCACAAAATACCAGCTAATTTCCTAATGAAATGAGGAAGAAAGGGATGCCAATCCAATGGAAACAAAGACAGCCCAATGCAAGAATGTACTATGCAATCAATTCAAGCCTCCACCTGTACTTATACCAGTTAAAATACATGGCTTTGATTTTCCTTCCACCACAGAAAAAAAATGTTTTTTCATCATCCCCCTTTGCGTAAGACTTGTTACTGCTGCAAAAGTTACATTAAATATCTGATAAATCGTGTAAATTGTCAGCCATAAAGAGACACGTACTTCTGAACTGGCCTTGTGCGGGCTTACTCTCCTTGTCTTCACTGAATGCAATGATCTGAAGGGCATAATTTTGATCTGGAATGAGACCTTGAATAATTGCTTTGGTTGCAGTATTTTGAAGAATTAATTGATTTGTTTTTCCACCTACAGGAGAAAAGACAAAAAAAAAATCCAACAAATATATAACTTTGTTTGCTTTTCTTATAGCACAGTAAATGTAAATAAATTAAATGTAAAATTAAGGTAAACGACTTAAAAATACCTCAACCTCTACCATGATCTAAGTATTCCCACTTTTTCCACTTTTGGGAATACCCATACAGCCAGACCAGAGAACATCACAGAAAAGCAACAAGTTAGGCAGTCTAATCCATTTTCTTAAAACAGAAACACTCTTAAGATCAGCATTTGTACCTGGGCCTCATGAAACAGTCATGGTGTCCAGCAAAATCATTAAGTAAGAAAAAAAGACACATTTTACAAAAATCTGTCAAGTTTGGTAACATCAAACTGACAGGCTTTTGCTCTGTGATTGGCTGCCAGTTCCGATCCTATCATACCCACATCACCTCTGAACACTCTCTTTGCCAACTCTCTTTGGGCAAGGAAATTCTCATGTATAAATACAAATATTGAACATTTCTATGTCCATTTATATATAAAGACTGCATACAAATATGTACAAAGACATATTTTAGCTGTATGTTAAAACTGTTTCTCTACCTAAATTTAATTTTAAATGTACAGAAGTAGGACCTCTATAGCTCTATACAGCCACCTTGTTGTCTACCTTTTCAAAAAATTTTTTAAAGATTGCTTGTTTTTTTAGTTCTTTTTGATCTTTTCTGGAGAGCTCACTAAGGGATAAGGGACAGGGAGATCCACCTTAAAGGGCTGACTGAATTAGGATTCCAATGCTTTCCCTTGAACACTTCCTAGACTTCCTTACACCCTACTGGAAGAAAGGTCAAGACAGATGATCAGTGACAATTCCCAAAGACTACACATGAAGCATAAGTAGCGTTGACGCACTTCTGCCACCTTAAGCATTCGATTCCCATTTTCTGTGCCTGACCATCCTCTAGTGACATCAATCGCTCTTCTGTTGACCAGCCAATACTTCATTATCCAAAGCTTGCTCAAAGTTTCTTCATCTTGGAGGATGACACTGCACTCTGAAAAGCTTTTAAGCCTTAGAAACACAGTTCTTTCACCTTAAAAGAGAACACACAGACTTTTACCTGAACTTGGAGTGACAAGAAGTTTATATCCAGTGAATTGCCCTTTGGGGGCTTTCCAAGAGATCTGTACACTGTCAGGACTCACTACATTGTATCTTAGTCTTGTTGGTGGGGACACTGCAAGTTTGGAAAGAAAACAACATTTTAAATTCAAATAAAAAACCAACCCATTTTAAACAAACAAAAATAAACACATATAGGAAGACAACACAAAATTTTAATGGTAAAGGATGCAAGTTATTTAAAATGTCACATACATGAGTTTATTAGTTTGTAAAATGACATCCCCAGGTGCACTACTTCCCTCAGACAGACCTTTTATTTATCTCTTTACAAAACAAACTAAACAACCTAACAGTAGAGGACAGAAAGACAAACAATGTTAGATGTTAAGACACTAGTTTAGCAGGCAAAGCTGGTAATAAAAATGCTCTTTGTTAATATACGGGAATTAAAATTGCTCTCTTGCTTACACTGACAATATGCATGACCTACACTCCTCTACCTCTCATTACTGTGGGCATTTCCCCACATTTAATGTCACCCAGGGCCAAATTTTCAAATCCTTGTGAGGAGAGAATAACCAAGAGAAAAGACAGGCATGCACAAAGCAAAGGGAACATCAGCTGCCCAATTTGCAAACCTGGCTTAGGCAGCACAAAGCCTTGCAGCTGCAAACACTGCTTCAGTCTCATCAAGACCAGCAGGCATGCACAGGCAAGTCAAGACTTAGACAGGGGAAATCTGGATGGTAAAATTTGGCTTCTGTTTATATTGTTATATTTCACCTAGGTTTCAAACTGAAGCAGCTGGTGAAATAAATAAAAGCATGAAATGATTGAGAAAGAGGTGATAATCAGTGAAGCAATCCACAGAAGAACAAATGGAAAAACTGCCCCGTGTTGTTACCATAATATCAGCAACTTTGTGTCTCTGCACATAAACTAGTTTATCACAGTTTTGCATCTCACTGCTCAGTCAAACTCCACTCTACAAAACCTGCTCTGCTTCAGGGAGGCACATCCCTTCTTCAGTGAAGAACTGCAGCAGAGCAGCTGGCAGTGCAGCCTGGAGTATCCAAGGCTGTCAACAAGGGGAAATCTTCATATATTTGAATATAATTTGGCTCACAGAGAACGAACTGATCTACAGGGAAAGGCAGCCAGGGAAGCTAAGAGGTTGAACAACAGAAGGGCTAGAAAACTTTAAACATCTCCTACCTTACTCCTCCTCTTCCCATTGCCCCCTGAACAGTCTCCTTCATTTTCCAAACCCTTGGTGCATTTGCCACTACGTCCGTAAGGTTTCTGCTAGTAAGTCTAAGAAACCAGGGAAATTATCTGAAGCAGGTAAGTGGCAATTTCTTTTCCCAAGGGCTAAGACTGCTCTTAATTGACTAGGCTCACATCCACGGTTTGTTGGTCCTTTAGATATAATAAACCAACAGTCTCATGATATTTCTGAGATTTAAGGATTACAGCACATGGAGCATCTGAGTCAATAGGCAGAATGTGCTGGCCAATAATCTCTGGCCCCTCCATTTGACCTGTTACAGCCAATGCAGCTCTGGCACCAGCAGCAGCCAAAGCTGTACTGAACCAATCACTTTTTCCTACATGCTACTTTTTCCAGCAGCTTGGGGGAAGAAAGAGGCAGGCTGTAGTTTTTTGAGATTTGGGGGTGCATGTTTTTTCATGTCATCTACTATTAAATACATTTTGGATCTTAGAAGTAAGAATCTGAAGGTTTAGTAAAGAGATGTATTCCCTTGCATCCAGCCTCTCATTCCTCAAGTGGCAGTTTTGTCAGACCAAGAGCAGGTTCTGCATTTCTCTTCCTTGAGGGACTTAACACCAGAACACAGAAAAGAGAGCACATAAGTATCAAGAACAGCTTAACAACACCTCTGCATTCTCAAAGACTTCAGAGAACAAGCTCAAGAAGAGAGGCAAAGGGACAGAAGGAGCAGGCAGCACATGAACTCCACACACTCAAAGCTGTTCTGATTTGCAGCACTGGGCTTACACCCGACCCGTGCATTTCCTCAGTTGCTGGTCACAATCTTGTCAGACCTCATCTTCAGTCTGCCTGACACCTCCATGAAGTTTACAAAGAAAGAGGCTGCCAGCAAGAGCATGTGCAGGAATCACTGCAAATACAACATTGGTTCTTTGAAAATTTGGCCCTTGTACTGCAAAGTGTTTTGCTAGGCAGGTTTCTGCAAGAACATTCAGCATGCTGTAATTGTAAAAACATGACAGAGACTATGGCAAAAAGTTTTTAAAGCCAAGCAGACTGTAATTATGGATTACAGTTTTTAATTCATTCTCAAGATTAATTGTGTCTTTTGAGCTATACATAAATCACAATAAATTGGGGCTGAATGAACAAGAGCGACACATCATACCTAGAAGTTAAAAAAAATACAATTCCTTTTATTATTTTGCCTCAGGAATAGAAAATAAACTTTTAAATAATGACTGTATGCAAGTGTGAAAATGCTGCAGATTTTACTGGGATTAAGTGGTAAATTTGTATGGGGATTAAGAAGCAGAGCAGAGAGCAACAAAGAAACACCAAGGACTGACAAAAAAACACCCCAATCATATCTTAGAGTTTCAGAGTTCATTTTCTCTGCCATCTTCTTCCTTCCCCATCATTTCTTTCCATCCTACTTTCAACTTGACAGTTTATGAAAGTACCTTCTAACAAAGAAGCATAGTTCTGTCCTAATTGCTATTAGCCATCACCAAAACAGGTAAATATTTGAGCCCCTAAAAACAATCAGAGATCTCACAAGGAAAGGACACAATCACCAGAAGTTTTTTTGTATACTACAGAGTTACATGTGAAAGACTAGAAAAGTTGTGCCAGAATAGTCTTTACATAACTGGTCAATTTTCACTGGGTACTTTTTGTACCAAAGGCAGCAGTGCAGCAGAAAGGACACTCCCACACAGCAATAAACCATGAGAAAGAAAAGAATTATTCACTAGGCAGATAATCAACTGTGTCTTAGTTGTGCAAAGACTAATGTTCTGGCATAGAAAAGTACATATAGCTAAGGAAGTTAAAAATCTAACACTCAAACAGACAACAAAATATTGATGGGAATTACTACGCATTCACCAACCTGAAGAGGATATCTTTATTTCTTTGGACCTTTATTGTCTGTGGAACAAAATCTCACTTCTTGCAGAAAGGGAAAAAAATTAATCCAAGCTGAGTCAGTTAACTGATAAAAATCAGTAGCTAGATCTCATTAAGTGGTTTTACAGGAATGCAGAAGAGAATGGCTGTCAGCAACATTAGAGCAGTCACCCAAAAGAAAACTGACAAGTCCAAGGCTTTGGTTTATGCCACCAGGTAAATTAGCACTCCAAACACATAACTCTTATGGACAACTAGGGAAAGAATGTTTTCAACTCCTACTGGAAAGAAAAAATACCATAAATTGCTTATGGACAATTCTCCAAGACATCCAATAGTCTGAGTTTGGATACTAACTAAATATTGTGGCTTCCAATTTACTGTTGTCATAAGAATTGAACAAGTTAATAATTGCAATTACTTCGCAATTAAGTAGTAATACATGAAAATTATTGCTACACAAAGAAAAGTTTCCATCTTTAAATACAGAAAAACTCTCAAGGCAAGTTACTTTATGAATAAATCAAAAATTCTCAAGTGTTTTTTTTGCCCATCTCTATTTTCATGTACTGTATTAGAACATAAGTAGACAAAAGATGTTATTTATACATTATATTGAATGGGGAAGAAACAGCAGTGCTGAAAAAATAATCGTTGTTAAGTAAAAACCAAACAGCACTATGTGGTTTATAAGGCAATAGGGCAAAAAATGAGACTGAACCACAAAGCTCCTCTGAAAGGATAATTTGTAGCTTCAGGCACGTTGGCTTCAGTCTCACAAACATATTCTCCTTTCCAAGAAGTCACATTACACACCTTTACCTGAGCATCTTTGCCAAAGGAAGGAAACACAAGCTGGAACTAATACCAGCTCTTCCTACATCTTGACAGAGTGTACAGTTCCTTAAAACAGACAAACTGTATTAAATTGTTAATTGTCAGCCAGCTGCATGAAGAGCTTACTGCAAGAGGTGGCAACCTTGAGAAAAGAACAAATTTGAGAAACATCTTATTACTTTATGTATACCAAGAGATTTTTTTTCTGTGAACATGGAATAGAGACTTCATATCACCTCATTCAATAGAATAACAGTCATGTTGGGCCAAGGCAATAGTCCACTTAGCTTAATATCACACTGCTGACAGCACTCCATAGCTGATGCTTGCTGAAAGAGTCTAATAACAAGGGAAGTACTGTTCTTTATTCATCAAGAATAAATTAACCAACTCTAACTTCTGCTGGTGTGATTACTGTGGAAAAAAACCTCTCTCTGACCTTCATTTCATTGTATTGATATTAAAGGGAGAAAACTCTCCAATTATAACTGATAGAATCAAAGCTTAAAAAAAAGCAGAGAAGAATATAGTTTTCCAACATCAAGGAATTTTGCAAAACTTTCTGGAGATGGATCTCAATCCCCAGTCCTGTTTTGCAAATCTTAACCATATGTATTAGGACTGAAATACAGAGAAAGGACTAACCATATGCTTTGCTTTATTGGCTCATTAAGTCACAAACATTCCGGACCTCATTTCTGACCAGAATTGATGCACTGCACATTGGAAACATACATTTCTTGATTCACCTCACATCGCCGACATCAAATATTACAGCTTACACGTGTCCCTAAGTTCTGGGAGAGGCTTGTAAAATCCTCACAGATTTCCAAACATCCAAGATGGTGTGCCTCCCCAGCACTCGAGTGCCAGGCAGACTGGACAACACTGCTACTTGCATTATCTGGATTTTGAAAGCCTCACGTTGCCAACAGTCTCTGAATGTGTTCATGAATAATGCATTATACAAAACACTTTAAAAGACCCCAGGATCCAATTCTGCTCGCAGTTATGCCCATGCAGTCTCATATCAAAGGGATTACATAAATCTGAAGTTGAGAGAAATGCCTTTCTTTAGAAATCATAAAAACTCATTGGTATTCATCCTCCCTCCTTCCCCAAGCAATAGGATAAATTTTCTCTAGCAGTCAAGCCACTGTCAGTACAATCCAACAAGTATGTAAGCCTAACAATCCCAGCAGTATCCTTTAATACTCACAAAGGAGATTTTCATTTTAAAAGCTGCAGAAGTAGTCTGTGACATTTAACAGATCTGTGCAATACGGAATGATATAAGAAATACAACAGCTACTGTTCCAAAAGAGAAAAAAATACATATTCCATACAAGCTTAATATCATATCTGAGCCTTCAAACTTACTTGATTACATAGAGGACAGTAAGAGCAATTTCTGATAAGCTTTCACATAAATAGGAGTAAAAAAATGTTGTGTATAACTCATTTTGAAACACACAAATTTGCACAAATATTTATGCTAATTGAGATACTGGGTTCAAAGAGCACACATGAAGATATAATTCTACTCCCACCTGCTCCCCGAGATCAGCAGCAAAATTCCTGCTTCCTTTCAGTAGTAATGGATTCATGTCCTACTAAGAGGGAAGTAAGACTTGCATTTGGAATAAAAAGTCTATTTCTGCACATCACAGTGAAAAGCTCCATCTTCTTATTTATGACTTACCTTGGCCCTGGACATCACTGATGAAAAAAGTTGTGACAGCCAGAAAAGCCAAGAGAAAACAGCTCTGTATCTCGTATCGATAAAGCATCTTCTTCCCCTCAAAACACAGTATCAGCAGGTCTGAAAACACATAGAACAAAAAGACTTACTAAAAAGGCAAAGAGAAGGCATCCACTTTAATGAAAACTGTGGGGAAAATCTGGATTGGATTAAAACAAACAAAACCACTTTAAGCAAATAAAGCAAACAAACAAAAGGGAATTTACCACAGACATCAGTGGAAACAAAATTTCCTGGCAGCAGTTTTATGACCAAAGCACATTTTACCTGAAATGGACAAAGAACCCCACTTGGGCTACTCAGCAGTTTTGAAAACACGGCCCATATAAAAAGAAACTCTATATTCTTTGCTAATAATACACAAGCATTGGAAATAGAGTAAGATGTGCATAACAAAGTACAACATGTATCTCTATACAACCCAGTTTTGTAAGAACCTTATCAAGATACCTGTGGCAAAGAACTCTGAAGCTTGTTAAAAAAGGTAGAACTTAGTTCTGAAGGAACTCAAGTCCTCTTCTCATTGTCCTTTACAGCCTACTCTCTTTTTCCTTTTTCTACCTTATTCAGCTTATCCTGTGTTCTCTGTTGTACTATCTGCACTTACAGTAGGTAGTATCATTGTCAAAACCATTTACACTAACTTAACCAGTTAGGAAAAACCAACACTTTAGAATGCAGCAGTATATAAATACTAGAAGTCCTCCTAGGTGAACTAGCTGGTTTACAATTCTGGTGCCAAAGAGCAAGTTCCAGAATGGGTAATTTATCTGTCCATAGAAGTTGGCTTAAAAACAGTCTATCAATTTCATCATCTGAACATGTATTTTAACACTTTCCAGTAGATTTCAAGTTATACAGAAGTATCTCTCAAGATACATCAGTATGTGCCTAGCACCATACTTAGAAATATTTATCTTTCACTCAACTTTACTGGACTAGTTTTAGCCAATTTTCTGGGCTAAGAAGAAGATTTTTTGCTGTCCTCTCCAGTTAAAATTCTGCAGGAGAAACAAATTAAGATAATTAAAAGTAGATTTCTTGCTGTCAGCAAAGAGCATCTGAAGGTTTACTTAAGTTTTGGTTTATGTTTTGCAGGTTTCTCCCATTTACCTCCTGTTTCATTTTCTCTAATATTCCTGACATACCATCACTGTGTTTGCCTTCCATGTTTTCCTTGTCTTGAAGGCACAAGGGGTTCATCCACTATCTAATATAAAAAGCAGACGGAAGTACCTCAATCGTTATTAAACAGAAGAGGATAAGACCTACATCCCCTTCTCTCACTGAGTATTTGCAACCTGCTATTAGTTATCTGAGGACTTGGTAGGTCTACTGTCACAAATCCCAGTCATGGGTGCTTGATACAACTCTTAGAAAGATATAGGGGGGTTATACATTGTAAATTCCATCTCCACAGGAGGTTATCAAAGTTTTAACCGAATTATCAACAAATGTCACATTACTTAAACATATATTTGGAATCCATCTCCTATAGTATAAATCTCTCAAGACAGAGGCAAATACCTATATCCCAAAACAAATATGTGCACCAGAAACTCATATATTGCTACGCAGAGTTCTTAGACCCATCCTCCAGACAGAATTCAGAAACCAGTGCAAAGTTCCCAGGTTTCCTACTACATAAACCAAAGTGTCAAACACCCAAGGACCACAGTCAGTAGCTGCCTAGTGACAGGCAATATGAAGAACCGAGAGTATCTCAAAACAGGCTAAAATCCACCTCAACATATGTCTCATGTAGGGTACTGATGCTTCTCCCCTCACTCAGGAACACACGAACAACAGCAGACAACTCATTCTTCCAGGCAGTCACCACTGATAATGTGTGGATTTCCTTCCATAATAACCCAGACATTAAAATATTCCCTCACAGTGGTGGCTCAATTCCCCATCTGCTACATTTGATATAAACCCTCCTCCAAAGCAAGAGCTATAAATACTAACGGACCGGTAATCCTGTGTTAGAAACATTCTCTACTGCTGCTTTTAGAGAAAAGCCAGAGAAATAAGATTTATTGGAATAAACACAACTGGTGCTGGATCAACTACACACAAGTTCACCTCTGCAATGATCCGCACATCAGGGTTCACTTAACCAGGAAAGGAAACCCCCGTGTGCAGCCACCTTGTGGCTGACATCGTCTGGGACTAAAAACAAATATCCTATTCCTTCTGTTTTTTATATATTTCACCTTTTAGTAAGTTTGTTGTAAATGAGTTATCTGCCAGACTAGCGCTGGGAGCAGACACCAAGCCCTGGCAAGCCAAGAAGCCTGCCATGGGGTGAGGCCCGCTCCCCACAGCATCTCTCCCAGCTGGGCTCCAGGACTTCTGGCACAGGCCTGGAAACACGGCACCCTCTCCCGAGGGAAGGACGCGCCCTCGAGAGCTCCCAGGGGGACACACGCGGCACACACCCTCGTGCTCCGCGCTGCCCCGGCTCCGCCCGTCCCGCCCAGGGGAGGAGGCTGAGCCGCCTCCGCGCAGCCCTGGCTCCCCTCCTCGGGACGGGCAGGTCAGTCGGGGTTTTTCCCCTATCTCGGTGTCTCGTTGCGGAGCGGCGCGGCCCCGCTGCCCGGGAACACGCGCACGTTCCTCAGGCCGACGTCCCGCTGGGCAAAGCCAGAGTGCGACCTGCCCAGGCCCCGGAGACGGGAAGTCGGCGGAGGAGACCGGGGCCGCGCTGTCCCAGTCGCCTCTCCACGGCCCCGCAGCGCGGCCCCGGCCTGGCCGAAGGGGCCGCGGCTCATAGGCTCCGCTCCTGAGCCCCGACTCCTCTTCGGGGGCTCCCCACCACCAGCACCCACCCGTATGAAACTGAGTGCCCCCCGCCCCACGTCAAGGGAGGGACAGCGGGGAGTTCGCTGTCTCCGCGGAGTTGAGGCGGAGAACGGGCCTCATAAGAGCCGGGGGCTGCCGGCACGGAGCGGGGACGCGCTCGCCGACCCGCGCAGCCCCGCGAAGAAGGCACCGTGCAGGGCCGGGGCGGAGCGACTGCCCCGACACAGCGCGGCACGGAGCGAGGGAGGAGGCACCCGCGGCGGGACGCGGGCAGCAGCCAGAGCCTCCGCCCCACCAACAGTGAGACTGGCTGGGTTTTAATTACTATCAGTTTTAAAAGTAAGCGTTTCTAAAGGGGTTTCCCCGTCCTAGCCCGAGCTCGCCACCTCCCACTCCTCCATCTCCTCCTCGCGCGCCCCATTCTCCCTCCGGTGCTCCGCTCCTGCCGTCGCGGAGGTGACCGGGCAGGTGGATGGGAAGCGCTCCGCTCCTGCCCCGACCCCCGCCCGCCTCGCCCCAAGCCCTCGAGGGAGACGAAATGGAGCGCACACCGACCTGTGCGGGCATCAGCCGGGGAGCGGCCGGCGGGGAGCGGCCACTCGTTTTCACGCGGGGCTGCGGGAGAGCCGCTTCCCTTCCCACTGGCTGCTCCGCATCTGATAAGGCGAAAGGGTAGCGAACGGAGGCGGGCAATTATAGAGCAGAAGGTGGAAGGAAGGGGGGGAGGGAAGATGCATAAACGATGCCTGAGATCCCACCCTCCGCCCCCGAGCCCGACCCCCGCGGCGGGGGCGCGGCCAGGTGCGCGGGAGGCAGGGCCGGGGGGCGCGGGCAGCGTTCCACGGGCAGGTGCTGGGCTTGCCAGTGTCCTCGGTCTTCTGGGTTTGCTACCTGTTAGCTCGTTTTCCTCTCTCCAAAGTTCCTCATACACTTCGTTTACAAATGATTTAGAAGTTGTCTACTCCTCAGTACGGCTTGGAATGCAAGTATTCCCCGTGCCAGCTATTGAGATGTGTGGATTAGTGACTCATTGGGGAAATATTTATATTTAAGTGTTCCAATACTTGTCTGGCTTAGTATAAACCTTGATTAAAAGTGTTGTAGTACATATGTACATTCTTTGCCATATGTATAGATGCTGCAATGGTATATGGAATGGCAGAATCTATATTCTGTATTTCCATAGAAATATGAGTTGCCCTGTGGTATATCCTACTGAATTTACAATTAAGGCTACTATTCACAAAGTTTGTAAGTCCTGAGAATTTAAGAGGTGAATGAAAATATTCATTACAACATGCCTGGTCATCTGTATAAAATTACAAATGAAATCACTGAAGGACTGAAGTTAAGAAACAGGCATAGGTGATACAGAGATGTGCATACTTTCTTAATGTAAGTAGGAGCCCCTTCTAGGGAAGGAGAAGGCAGTGAGTCACAGGGAGATGACTGTGACTAAGTGTAAATCAAGACCTTCTGTTGCTGAGTAGGATTCCCAATCCTGCAGATTCTTGTCCAAATTCATAGTGCATGGGTATCTTTCCAGTTAAACTGCAGAAGTGTTTGAGCTTTAAAGAAACTCTTTAAGTCCACTTGTTTTCTATAGCAAAGGTTCAAAAACATTCCTAGATATAAAAAGCATCTACCAGATTCCTAGATCCTGCCATCTGCAGTTTTTCTACTGCACTGCCAGCTGTGTGCAACAGCCAACACACATACCAGTCAAGAAGAGTAGCTTGCAAGATAATTCCTCTGAAGCAAAAAGATGTACAGCTCATTTATGTTAAATATGACACAGTTTGTACCTCTTTCCAGTCCCTAATATATGTATTTAGCTAAACAGCAATACCCAGAAGAACAGGAAACAGATCATAGAATCATAGAATATGCTGTGCTGGAAGGGGCCCATCAGGATCATCAAGTCCATCTCCTGGCCCTGTGCAGGACTCCTCAAGAATCACACCATGTGCCTGGGAGTGTTGTCCAAATGCTTCTTGAACTCTGTCAGGCTTGGTGCTGTGATGACTTCCTTGGGGAGCCTGTTCCAGTTTCCAACCACCCTCTGGGTAAAAAATCTTTTCCTGATATCCAACCTAAACCTCTCCTGACTCATCTCCAGGCCATTCCCTTGGGTCCTGTCTGGTCACAAGAGTGAAAACATCATTACTTGACCCACTACTTAGCCTCACAAGGAAGTTATAACGGCAATGAGGTCTCCCTTCAGTCTCTTTTGCTCCAGAGAGAAAAAACCAAGTGACCTCAGCTGCTCCTCTTATGACTTCCCCTCCAGACCCTTCACCATCCTCATGGCTCTCCTTTATGACACTCTCTAGTAGCTTAGTATCTTTTTTATATTTTTTCACCCAAAACTGTACCCAGGACTCAAGGTGAGGCCACCCCAGTGCAGAGCAGAGTGGGACAATCCCTCCCTTGCCCGGCTGGCAGTGCTGTGCCTGATGTCCCCCAGGACAGGGTTGGCTCTCCTGGCTGCCAGGGCGCTGCTGACTCATGTTCAACTTGCCACTGACCAGGACCCCCAGGTCCCTTTCCACAGCACTGCTCCGGCCTCTCATGCCCCAGGCTATACACACAGCCAGGGCTGCCCCATCCCAGGTGCAGAATCTGGTGATGCAATGGTGATTTTTTGCCTTTTCTTGTATACCTTTTATAACTTCTGTATTCTTAGTGTTTTTAGCCTACATTCTTAGACTTATTTGTCAAGCTAGGAGACTAAATATTTTAGAAGCTTCGTAGTTAAAGATCAGAATGCCCCAGACACCAAGGTCCTCTCCAGAACACATTTTGTAAACGAAGATAGAACCATTGAGGGGAAGGTTCCTTGGGGAAGGGGGCTCACTCAAGACTCTCATTGGGGAATCTTTGATAAATATGCTAATTAATAAGACCTATAATGTTATACCAGATCTTTTGGGGGTGTGCATTGCAGTGTGCATTAGGGTGCATTTGACCTGGACACAGTGCACCTAAAGATCCTTAAAATAAATACAAAGGTAAAATCCCTTTTTCCCTTCTAACCGTGTTTGATTCTTGATTTTAAGACCGGGAAAAGGCATCACTGGCACTTGCCCTTGTTAAACTTTACACAGTTGGTGACTGCCCAGTCCTCTGTTTTGTCAAGGTCTCTCTGCAGGGCCTCTCTGCCCTCGAGGGAGTCGACGGTTCCTCACAATTCAGTGTCTTCAGCAAACTTACTGAATATTCCCTTGAGTGCTGCGTCCGGGTCATTAATGAAGATGTTGAAGAGAACTGGGCCAAGGATGGAGCCCCATGGAACCCCACTAGTGACAGGTCACCAGTCTGATGTCACCCCATTCACTAGAACTCTTTTTGCATGACCTGTGAGCCAGTTGCTCATATAACTCAGTTATCCAGCTGTGTGCTGCACAATCCAGAAGGATTCTGTGAGAGACAGTATCAAAGCTTTGATGAAGTCCAAAAAGATTACATTTACTGGCTTCCCTTGATGGATCAGTCTATTTGCAGTGCCCCTGAAGACCTGGTAAATGTAGAGAGGTAAATCAACACAATTCATGACTGCTTGCTGGCTCATGTATTTCAGAGTAGGACAAGGAACAGCCTGCCAAGGGGAGAGAGTCTGGCTCCCTCTCTTGCTCTATTTTTTTTTCCCTCCTCCCAGATTTATAATGTGGTATCCAAAGTCCATGAGCACCATCCTGTGGCTGCAGCTAGTTGAAGAATTGTGACTCAGTAGAGAAAGGTCTTGAGGATTCCACTGATGGATAAATAGATTCTGTAACTCTTTGTAGCCTTCAAATGTCTTTATACTTTGGTTTTTATTCACGTGTTTGCATCAGAATTGAAATTAATATTTTAAGATGATGCAAAGTGTGTGCTTTCAAGTGTAACTCTGCTGATTTTATTCTTATCCTTTTATTTTCTTTATTTACAATGCTATTTTAACATTATTTGACCACTTTTAGTGCTAATGATGCTTATTACCATTGAGCTTATTCAGCTTTCTCTGGAAGGCACCATAGATCTCCTTGCATTATTCCAAGGAAGAACTATTGTTGTTCACAATTTCAAGGCAAAAATTAAAAGATAAGATTCCTTGAAAGAGCTTGTATAATGTGCACATCTGGAAATAGAGTAAGATCACAGTATGCTTAATTTACAAATGATTTACCAATGTTTCCTTCTTGTCTTCCATTAAAAACAAACAAACAAAAAACCTTTGAATTTTAAGAATGAATTTACTGATTGTGAATTGGCCCCATAAATTTACTTTCCACTATTTTGAATTGGCCAAGCCTCAGTGATTTCAAAAGCACTACAACAATTTACAGTCACCACATTTTAAAAGTATTCACATCAGCAAGATATGGACCATCTTTTGCTTGGCCGGTGTAGGTTCCACGACATTTCTATAAATAGGATTACATGGCAATGATATTGGAAATACAGCTGGAAACAATTCCATTAATCCATCACAGCAACAGAATTAGTGCAGGCTCACGACCTCAAAGTGAGCTGGCTGAATATCTGATGGTATGTTTAAACCAAGCAATGGATCACCAGCAGCAGTACTTGTGCAAACTGAACAGAAACCAAAATAATGGTTGTTTTTGGTGGCTGTGGGGTAGAATTGCTCTGTAATTATCAATCTTTTTTTTTTTTTTTTCATATTTTCTGCTTTTTAGGATATACTTAGAATATTTCTCTGGCTTTTTTCATATACTAATGAATGCCATATATGCCATTTTTCACTAGATTTTGGAAATGAGAATATCAAGTCTGAGGTATATTTTCAAATGGCAAATAATCCAAAACTAATCAGGTCTTGTATTCTTTTATTAAAATGATTCTTGTATTCTTTTATTAAAATGATGTTTTTAAAGCTGACTAGCATTTTTAATTCCTAAACTAAAATATCTTACGAAGAAATGAACAATTTTAAGTGCCCTTTCTCTTCCAGCATTCAAAAGCTCCAGTCACATTCAAAGATTTGGACTATGGCGCATCTATTTGAATGACTCAAGCAACTCCCTAGGCCTAACAACAATTCATAGATTTTTCTCTTTTTGCTATTAAAAGAACTCCATAACACAGAGATAATACTTGGAAGTGAAGCATAACTGACTTTTGCTTTACATTTTGTTAAATATAATGGAACATTATATACTCTTTGAAAAGTGGTTTGCCAAGATCAGCCTGTCAACACTTGCAGTAATTAGGTGATCTATGAAGTAAGTCATGCACTGAGAGAGCAGAGGACTTAGGACCGTATTCTGCCCAAATTAAAAACAGAGAAAAAAATCTTAATTGTGATGCACCTTCTCTAACTTATTAGCCATGCATGCTTGCTTTTTAATTTTTCTCTTCATTAGTTAAGACAGTTATTTTGTGATGTGAATATACAGTGAAATGACTTCTGAAAAGGGTAGGTATTTTTTGTGAAGTATTTTTTTTCAAGTGGCTTTCTTTGTGCTACAACTATTTCTCCGATACCAACCCCACAAATGTGGCTTTTTACATCTCTACTTTTAGGCAGGAACTGTCAAAATAGTCCAGCATTGCTTCATTATTTGTTGACATGTCTGATGAGTCATTTTCATTTCCTTGATACTTTTTGGATTTCAGTGCTCTCAACACTTTAGTGAGCTGCTAGGTCTATTCATCTGAAGCTTATTACACATAATGAGGTAAGTGAAAGGGATGCAGAAGAAACCAGATTGATGCCATGGCCATTGAAGTGTAACAGTTCATGTTTAGAGTTGGTCCTGCTACTCCAGACATGCAGGAAAGAGAGCAAAACTGGGCAAAAGGACCACAGGGAAATGAAAAAAACTAAATATTATTCAGTCATGTATTCTTCTGTTCTCTTGTCAGTATGAAGAAGGTAATGGCAAGAATGACAAGGTTAGTGTTTCGTAAAGTTGGCTTTTCATTCTGCAGTCAAATTAGATCTCTTTAGATTTGTGAGGTGAGGTTGTCTACCCTGGGTTTACACTTCAACATCTCAGCTAGTTTCTGAGCCTTTTTCTGGCCACTGCTGAGGAATAAATATAGCTGTATGAGCCTGGCAACATGGTCAGGAGCTACTTTCATCCTTCTGAGCCTCTGACACGTGCAGCTTGTTCAGATCCATTTAGGCAGGGATTTCAGCCACTTATTAAAGCCCGTGAGCAGCAGGGAGGCCGAGTTCAGTTTGCTGAGATGCTGAAGGTGCAAATTCCTGCACCTGCAGCCTCCTCATGGAGAGAACAGAGAAGTGGTGTTATCCTCTCTGACATGCTCACAGGGCAGGAGCCCATCTTACCTCACCAGACAATGAGGGCTCGTGTGCACTCTTCCTGCCCCAGGCTGCAACAAGAAGGAGGTATTTCCTCATCTGTTGCTGGGCAGTGTTCTGGACCCAGCAGCATTATACAGGATCACAGAGTCTTTGGAAGGCATCTCTGGAGAACATCTAGTCCAACCCCACCCTGTTCAAGGAGGGCCAGCTAGAGTGGGTTCCCAGGGCCATGTCAAGTGGAGTTATGAGTATCTCCAGGAATGGAGATTCCACAGCCCCCGGGTGACCTACTCCGATGTTTGACCACCTTCACAACGAAGAGAAAAAACTTACCATAACACAAATGTTTTCTTGTGTTCAGAGGGAATTTAATGTGTTTCAGTTTGTTCCGTTGCCTTTTACGCCGTTGCTTGGTACACTGAGAAACGTCTGGCTCCCTCTTCATTCCTTCCCATCAGGTATTTATTTATCCAAATTGATAAGATCTCCCTGAGCCTTCTCTTTATGAAAGATGCTCCAAGCCCTTAATCATCGTCATGGTCCTCTCTGGACTCACTCCAGTACGTGACCCAGCATCCAGACGCAGGGATTTAGCAGAGGGGAAAGATCACCTCCCTTGACATGCTGGCAGTGCTTTTCCCCATGCAGGCTGTGAGGCTGTTTGCCTTCTGTGCTGCAAGGGCACACTGCTGGCTCAGCAGCAGCTTAGTGTCCTCCACTCTAGGGCTTTTTCTGCAAAGTCAGTCAGCCACCTGTGTGTAGTGGTGTCTGAGGTTACTCCTCCCAAAGGGCAGGAGCTTGCACATCCTTTTGCTGAACTTCATAATGTTCCTATTTTGCATTTCTCCAGCCTGGTGAGGGGGCTACAAAGGGTAGCAGAACCTTCTTATAATTTAGTGACTCCTCCCAGCTTTTTTGCTATCTGGAAACTTGTTCAAGGTGCACTTTCCACCATTGGCCAGTCCATTAATGAAGAGTCAAAGCACTATTGCCTCTGGTATCAACCCCTGCAGTACACCTCTAGTGACTGAGCTCCAGTTGGACTTCATGCTCCTGATGGGAACCCCTTGAGCCCAGAAATTCGCCCAATTTTCAATTCATCTCGCTGTCCACTTATCTAATCCGTGCCTCAGCAGTGTGTCTATGAGGAAGTTATGGGAGAAAGCATTACTAAAGTTAAGATGAATACATTGCAGTCATAATGTGATCACTGCTCCCATTTGCTCCCAGGCTACATGCTGAGACTTCATCAACCCTCCCAAGAGAGCACTGCATCTGGTGGGTAGGTCCTGGGACACTGCCAGCATGGAGGCAGGGTGCCCTGAGTAAAGAGGAACAGCCAGACTTTGTGAAGTTGGATCTACCAGCAGCTGGAAATGGGTAGGTACAAATACAACATTAGCCTGGCAAAAGGTTTCACTGTATTGTGCTGTGGTGCAGATTAAGTTGCAGCCCACCAATGGTACAACTTAAAATAGTGGGGGAAGAATTCCCCCATATTTTACTGAATAAGCATACGAGTTACAGATTCTGGCTGTCTGTACAAGAAGTAATTTTCCTTGGAATGAAATCCTGGCTGAAATGAATATTTAAACCAGTAAGAGCTGGAAGCAATACCATGGTGGTCTCTGTAATAAATACCATAAGTAATGAATGCAAGGGATATATGGAACAAGAAAGAATTCTTTTCCAAATCATACATATCTTAAGCTATTACCTAAAAGAAGCAGAGCTTCTTGTCTTTCTCCTACTGAGCTTCTGCTCTGAGTTCCTACCCTGAACACCCTCGAACACTGTAATTATCCACCTCTGGTCTGCCTCACTCTACTCTAAGCACTTTTCTAGTACATGTTTGACATGAGGAACAAGACTTACTAAATGCTGTCTAATGATCTGGTTTACCATCTTGTAGATTACTGAAAAACTGAATTTTCAGTTTTTCTAATTTGCAATTTTTAGAAAAACATCTGTTCATTAGACTCTAAAAAATAATTATAGTTTTCTCCTAGAATAATATCACATAGCATTTTTTATGCCACTGAATAAACATGCAAACCAAACTCTCCTTTAAGACTGTACTTTATATTTCTCAACATTTTTATTCACTAAACTGTTTCATTTGTTCAGTTCTTAACAGCCTTCTCTTTGCTGCTTTTGTTTTAATGGATTTGAAGTGGATGATGAGATTCAGACATGGGTACTTTGTTCCCCTATTCATTTTTAAGCATTACAGTTGGAAGTTTCAGGAATAGACTTAGTTTTCCAATATTTATTTAAGCATATGTTAAACATATAAAGTTAGCTTTCCCTGAACAAAATACTGAATTGACCTTAGCAGAAACTTCATGAAAGAGAAATGATCCTGAGATTTGTCTTTGCCAAAGAAAAGGCAAAAAAAATTTGTAAAAACTTTTTGTAAAAAATTGTAGCCTGTATTTTAGGGTAATTTTATACAAAATGCAAGTAGAGAAAACCCAAGAGAAATATTAATACTTTCATTTGCTGCAAACAGCTCAATAAAATTACCCCTACTCAAATACTCACTGAAGAAATTCAGTATGCCTGCCATGTTTATATTTCAGGAGTATTTAACTTTTTATTTATGTTTTATTTTATTTGGGTTTTATTTTTCCAATAAATACCGATACTAAAAATCACTATACTGGAAATCTCACTTTATCAGGTATGAGAAGAATTTACAGCAGTTTGAAGCTTTTTTTTTTTAGCTGTGAAGCAATAACAGAGGGGGGCAGTCTTGGATAAACATCTCTTCTGTGTATTCACAAACCTCTATCTTTTGTGCTTCTGCAGATACAAATTCAAGTGCTGTGTCTGTTAAAACACAATTCTTTTATCTACATTATAAGAATCAAGAAATTATCAACTGTAAAGATCTGGATTACTGTGCAGAAAGGTTCCACTCAGCCAAAGCCAACCCCTTGAGGCTCTGAGGAGGAGAAGCTGCTGCTGTGGGATGGACTGCAGTGCTGCTGAGGGTAACAGCTGAGGTCAGACAGTGGTACCTGCACTGCAAGAGTTCCTGTGCTCGTGGTCTTTGAGCTCTCCCTGAGACTGAGATTGTCATTCTGGTTTGCTAAGAATTGCTGTGAGAAAGAGTCTGTTTTGGTTCTGCATGTGTTGCAGAATTAGCTCTGGGTTGCAATGCACCCAGGAAGTGCTTGGACACTTCCCACTGAACATGATTTAAGCACCTTAAATATAAAGTCAAAAATAACAGGAAATTACACAGGAGGAAAGTAAGTATATACTCTAGCCTTAAACAAGGAGCCATCAGAAACTGTGCTCCAAAGTGATGTGATGATATAAAGAATTATAGGGTATTGTGACCAAGAATGAGAAACTGGAAAAAAGGAGAGGCAATAGTCTACAGCCACAAAAAGCAGATTAACATCTCAAAAGCTTTTGGGTTAGCCTTTTATTTTTCTCCTTCACTCACTTTTAACACTCAGACACTGTATTTTATGCTGTTGTAAAACTTTTTGAAGTATTTGGTTCTTGCCCTAAACACCACCTCAATCCATGTTCTCCACAAAAGCAGGTAAAAACAGGGTATTTGGCAACACTCCATACATGACTCTACATCATTTTCTAGTATTTTTTTATTAAAATGTAGTGACTGACTTCTCATCTCAGGCTTCTTGACTAAGTACCATAATCCACATATCATCACTTTTTTGCTGTTTCCTCTTCATTATCACTGTTTGGACCCTTTTGTAATATTTAATTTATTGGTAGCATCTTTCATAAATGATAGTTTAAATGTTCTTGTAATATTGGCACTGGCCACAGTCATGCTCTTTGTCTTACGGTGCACAGAAAAAAGTTTATCTTTGGCCTGTTTAACACAGTGTTTGAGGTCAGACGTGTTACAAAAAAATAATAAAAATAATGTCTTGTTTCTTACACAGTGTTTCTTGCAGCATAATCTTCAGAGATAGTGGTGGAATAGTAGATGTTCTTCGCTCTCTTACACAATCAAAATCTCTGTCCTGAGGTTTGCAGTCTTGGAAGAACAGTCAAAACACCTACTTTAGGCCACTGGGCATTTCACAATGTTGTTTTTTGTAATAATAAAAATAGTAGTTAATCATAACTCTATTATTGTTATTATTGTCCAGCACATAGAAAGGAGTTACTGCTGTTTGAGCCATCAGCCAATATGTCCCTTCAAATAGCAAGGTTTAACCTGACAAATTAGTCCTTAAAATCTGAAAACTCTGAATGCTTTTGCACTGGGAAGTGAGTGTGTGAGCCCTTGTAGTAACAGTCCATATGTTGCTTTTGCATATGCTGGCTTGCTGGAGCTAATATTAGCCTGCGCGAGAGGCTGAGTATACAGACAATTAGACAGCAGTTCAACTACATCAAGATGTATCACAATCTTATCTCATCCTGATCAATTATGTTTTCCCAAAGCCAGCTGAAGAAATAACTTGCCTTCCTGTCTCCCATATAGCAGAGGGGGGGAATCAGACTGTTATTTGACTGATAGTAATTTTAGAGGGCTGGCCCTCTTGTGTTCCCTGTGCTCTGTCACTGTTTAGGCTGCCAGCCTGGAAAGTCTGGGAAGCTGAACAGGAGGAGAATGTGGGTTTGGACAATGAGACTTCTGCAGTAAAATAATTCTGCATTGGGCCTAAAATATGCAAGCTGTAGGAGTCTACAATAGGGACTTGAATCTGTGCACTGATAAAAGCAGCTTATTTGGGATTTGACTCTGTTCCATTACAATGAAGAGCAAAACTCACTGATAGGGAAGAGGGAGAATAGGATCAGCTTATTTCAAAGTGAGCTATAAGCACCTTGGAAATTCTGTAATCTTCAGGCTCAGCTCACACCCAACAGCTCTCCTTGAGCAGTTCTCCACCAGGTGATGCAGAACCATCCAGATGTCTGTCCATTAGCTGCTCTGTACTGTATCAGAGAAAGGACGAGGCAGTAGCAAGGCATTTTGTAACTGACATCAACTGCAAAGCATAAAGGTACATTTCTTAAAATCACGTTTCTGCCCTTCTCTGCAGTCTGAACTTCATTTTCTTAGCATTATATCTGCTGATATTTTTAAAAAACTTGGGTAGTTATTGCCTGCACAATAATGAAAAAAGAAATAACTGGGAAAAAAGTGAAGAACAACTTTGTTTCTCCAGTGTACCATATTCTTACTATGTTACCTTTTTGTTAAAAAAATGCACCTATGGCAATTTGCCATGTCCAGAAAGTATTACAATCATAAGACAAGTAAGTTCAGATTGCTATGTATATTCTGTTAATTTTCAAAACTTTTCATCATAAAAGTTATATTTCATAGCATGTTTCCTCAGCAGAGGAACACAGTAAGAGTGCAGTGCTGTGGCTTGTTTCTGAGTTCACAGGACAAGGTGAGAGCTTGGTGTGCCACACTGAAAGCGGCCCATTAAAACAAGGGCCCGAATGACACTCAGTGCTTTAGTGATGCTGAATCTCTACCCTGCATATCAGTGGAACATGTTAATAATTCTTCACCGGCACAAGAAGCATCCAGTTTTTTTTTTGTTGACTTTTTTTTTTTTTTTTTCCTTAGAGGTTGATTTATAAAATCATCATGGTCAAATCTGTGCTTCTCGTGTTGAGTAGCATTTCTTTTTAAACCAAGGCTGCATTTGGTGGTCAAGTCCAGTGGAGATTTAAAAAATAATGTCCTAAATATGAGCTGTCTTATCTTTCTGCTGTTAAAATCAGCCTGCCAATAAGAAGTCAGACTGTGATTTTGCTTCTAATCTTACAGTCAGGTGGCATTTTTGTACACTTAATGGAATTATTTCTGATTTTCCAGTAGGTAAATTAAACAGAAGGTCACCATAAATATTTATAATCACTATTGTCATTTGCCTAACTGCATTCTCAAAAGAATTTTCAACACTATTTGTTAAACTAGCATTAATTTTCTTCACTTGCTTAGTGAGTATGTAAGATTTGTAGGGCTTTCAGTGTGTGATTAATGTCAGTAACAAAATCAGAATTATTAATAGAGGTAAAATTAAACATCTGAACTCTTCATAATTCTCAGTCTTTTTGCAAGAATGAAACCCACATTCTACAGCTGTCATAGTTCAAAAGATGTTAACCTGTCATATTTACTTACATAAATTCCCACTTATGTTATTGTACTGAAAATATTGTGTGAAGTGTAGCAATACTCATTATTTAGCTATGAATTTATTCTTTTGAAAAGCCCGTGGGCTTCCCGATGCTTACTTTTAGCGACAGGCAGGAATGTGCTGGACAAATCCTGAAGTGCACATGCTGCTGAGAGTGTTGTGTACTCGGCCCAGCTCCTCCCAGACCGCAGACTGTTTCTGCGGCCTTGCTCGGGTAAACACGGCTCGGCCGCGCAGCGCGGGGGTTGCGCAAGGAGCGCCTGGCCTCCACCTCCTCCCACACGCGGCACCCGGAGGTCGCCGGGGCCGGGGCCGGGGCCGGGGCCGGGGCCAGCCCTCAGCGAGCTCCGCCGCCTGCGTCTGCCACTGGGGCTGCCTGCAGACGGAGCGTCTCGCCAGGACAGCCTGGGAGCATGAGGAGCTTGGAGAGGAGCTCCAAGACGACTGTGGAGCTGAGGAGCTCCAAGACGACTGTGGAGCTGAGGAGCTCCAAGACGACTGTGGAGCTGAGGAGCTCCAAGACGACTGTGGAGCTGAGGAGCTCCAAGACGACTGTGGAGCTGAGGAGCTCCAAGACGCCTGTGGAGCTGAGGGGCTCCAAGACGACTGTGGAGCACCCCACATGGTGGGTACCTGGCACGCTGGTGACAGGAGTCTACCAAAACTTAAGTACGAGGTTGCAGATAACACATTTATGGCTACAGAAGACTCAAAATACATCAAGGGACATACTCTTCCACAGCCGTGGAGCCTGTGGGTTGCAGTCAATATGGGGCACTGCTGTCTTTTGCATTAGGGAGTGTGTGCCTTGCTTGCTCTCTGAACGGCTGTCCTGCAGGCTGCACACTGGCCAAGGTTTCGAGAGACTGAGTTTCAGGTCTGCTCCTCTGCAGGCTTCCTTGATGGCCTTAGATATCCAGGACACCCACATGGATTTTACTTCCTGTACCTTGGATCTAGGAGCTCATGTGGTAACACTTGAAGAGTGCTGGATGTGGGGGTGGGGGACCCTGAGGATGTCCTGTAAAACCATGAAGAACATGAACATTATGAAGAGGTATAAGCCAGCTAGTAATGCTACGGTCACAACATGTTAGGTAACTAGTGGTGAAATCTTCAATCCCAATGGCCCTCTAAACACGTGTGTGAGTTAACAGGGGTTTTAATGTATTTTTTTTTTTATGTCAGCACCTAAATTCTCTATAAATTTCGCTTCAATTTCCTGACTTGTGTTTGGACGCTGCCTGTGCCGCCTTCTGCTACAAGGGTGAGCAGAAACTCCCCTTGTACAAAGGCTGAAATGTCAAACACTGAGATGTGACTGACTGGTGCAAGGGACATAGTAGGGAGAGCCATCACTGATGTGTAGGGTGGTATATAAATACCTCAAGGCACCCAAGAGCTACAATACCTGTCATATTCTAAGCAGTGCAATAAAACCTATGTTTATGTGGAAATACTCAGCTGCTGCTGCATCTGTTCTCGTGCTGGGTCTGCAGTAGCTGCTCCTCCTTCTTAAAATCCCATTTCTCTAGTGGGAGCAGTTGCTGCCTTGCTGTGACTCCTTGGGTGAAATTAGTTCTTTTCAGGACAGCTCAAAAACAGTAACACCCAAAAAGCAGGACAATCTGTTGAAACATGCAGGAAGTAATTATATATGATCACTTATATATACAGATTACAGCTCAGCTGACAAATGGCTCTGGTCTCCTTGACTGGCAATAGACAATTCAGAAGCAAAGTGATTTTTGGGTGAGAGGCCACTTTGCATCTTGGCTAAAAGTATAAGAGGAAAGGAAAATGAGACACATTTCTTGAGACATCTAATAACTGCACATCATCACAGTCAGTTCTGCATGATACAAGTGTGCAGCAGCTTCTCTGGGAATTGGCTGGATGGCCAGGATGTTCTTTTCCATCAACACCGCTAATTGAATATACAGCTGGGTAACTCCAAAAAAATTACCAGCAGTGAGACAATTGAATTAGTTGATGTTAAGTGGTGATTATTAGGGATGTCATTCAGTTGTTCACACAGAGGTGTCCAATGCATTTTGAAGTATCCTATAATATTTAAGATGTCCTCTGGGACTTAGTCTCTGGATGTGATTTTGAGGGGTCATAGACTTCCCTGAAGGTGCTCTCTGCTACAGAAGAATGTCTCAAATACCCTAAAAGCATCTTCAGTGGCACTTGACATTTATGTGTATGCAACAGAACCAAGCCCCTGGTTTCTGAGCTCCTGTTCGAATTAGGTAAGTAGAAGTAGATGCCATCACCCTGCTGTGATGTTTTTTCAGACTATCTGCAGTGCTGGGAAAAGAGCACTGCATTAACCCGTGTGCCAAAGGTCATCTTCGCAATCACAAGCCCATTGTTAGGAGTTAATCAGGATAACTACTGGAAAAGGGTATCATCAAAGAGCCTTTAAAATGTGGACAATTTGATCCTAATCATGAAATTTTTATTCCTGTATTAGTTGACTTCCTGGAGCTCTGCACATTAAGACAGCATTGTCTGTTTTTTGAGAAAGAAGCAGTAATCAGCAAGAGTTAAGGCAAATGTTTTTTGTGCCTTCATCTTCCAAATTAAAATTTCTGAACCAGAAGAGATTTTTTCTTTCTCTAACTATAGGAGATGAGGTCCAGGGGATTTATATTTAAATGGAATACTGATGCTAGTATAAGGAATGTGAATCAATAACCCCCAGAAAATAATCTCTTAAGAGAATGAACAATAATACAATCATGTACAGTGGGAAATGAAACAGAAGTGTAACACACAATAACACACATTTTATCATGTAAATCAAACATTAAGAGGGTAACTCAGCACTCTTTTGTAAATGCATCTTTTAAGCATTTAATAGACAATTCACCTGATGGAGTGTAATAGAAAATTAAATATTGAATATTTTAATATTCAACAGGATCTTGTTTATTCTAGCAAAACAAAAAAACCCCCCCCACACACTTCCCAGCTGCAGTAACAAACAAAAGGGTGCATAAAGTTATCTTCAAAAAGCATTTGAGCTGAAAATGCTTATAAAACAAAACAGACACCGGGAAAATGTAACATTAAGATCTTAAATACTTTCATGTTTCTTCCTTTCCAAGTTAAGCCATAAAAGCTAGT
The DNA here is from genome assembly GCA_013399195.1 of Dicrurus megarhynchus. Classification (NCBI taxonomy): domain Eukaryota; kingdom Metazoa; phylum Chordata; class Aves; order Passeriformes; family Dicruridae; genus Dicrurus; species Dicrurus megarhynchus. Next base: position 1,276,805 of record VXAD01001536.1, read on the forward strand.
GCATTCCATCTGCAATTTTTAAATGAGTTTTAAAAAAATCTTATCATGTTTCTAGAAATATTTTGCAGACAAAGCAAGGCTGTTAGGTCACTTTGAGAACAGAAATTAAATGGATTCCTGATCCTGCAAACTACTAAGCACTTCTGAGTGTAATCACTTAATATTTCCCAGGCTTTGCTCAACATCACGCTTAATTAAACTTTTGCTAATAAACCTGAAGCACTCAGTTTAGCCCCATTGCTGGACTCCATTGACAAAGCAGTTGTTCAGTCAAGCCTGCATGTGTATTTATTTTTAGTTGATACATGCAGTGTTTGCATTCTGTTTTATAAATAGAAGATATGAAAAAAAAATTTAATTGCTTCATATTGTAAATTAAGACACTTATTTTGTTAAAGGATATTTTTTGCTTGGGTAGTTTGTTATACTTGAAATGGAGATATTTCCCAAATAAACGTATCTTTACTATATTCTTATGTACTGCATTTTAGGATTGAATGTTCATAAATGTAAAAGCATTCATTACAACTTTGTTCTTATTGAAAAGGCAGGGTTAAGAACATAAATTGTAAATTTAGCCATGAAATTACAACACTTTTTCTCTCTGGGATGGTATTAAGAAACTTAATAGGACATTATGGGACTCTCTCATCCCTGTGAGTGCTCAAGGCTGGGTTGGATGGGGCTCTGAGCAACCTGGTCTAGCGGAAGGTGTCCCTGCCCATGGCAGGGGAATGGAACGAGATGATCTCTAAGGTCCCTTCCAACCCAAACCATTCTATCATTCTATGACAGAACCTTTCCATACTACACCCCTTCACTGCACCTGCCTGATGGATTCTCTTCTGTGGTCTACATTCGTTTTGTTTCTACTTCAAAATCATCAACAAGAGTTTTAAAACAAGCTAACTTGTCTCTTTTTTTTTCTTCTTTTTTTTTTTTTTAATAATTATTTGAACATACTATGTATTTTCCAGCTACGATCTACTAATAGGCATCATTGCAGGTTTTGCTCAGGTTTTCAGGAAATTTTCATGAAATTTTCCCAGAGGAGGTTTGCCTGAGAAGGGCAGGTGAGAACAAGTATTCCCTGAGTCATGCTTGAGTACAAACTGGAAAGTATTTCTGTTCATCACATGTCCCACTAGAAACATAAGGGGGGAAAAAAAAGTATTTCTTTATCAGATAGATGGAGAAATTGTTTTTCTGTTTAATAAAAGAAACTCTAAAACCTGAAGCGGAAAACAAAAGGTAATTATAAAAATCTGCAGTCTTTACAGTTGGCAGTGAAGACAAGAGTTTATGTGGTTCCAAGCCCAGCTATGGTTGGAAGGCTGTGCTCCAGCTGGTGTGGGAGGGAGGGAAACCATGGGTAGCTCATACAGAGGCCCAAAGAAAACACCCCTTTCTGGAGGTCTGTTCTCTTTTGTCTCCATAATCTGAGAAAGTCCATGAAATCTGTGGCCCATACTGTGTTACAAATCATATGCATCTTTGTTAAGAGTAGATGTGGTGGCATTTTATATCTAAAATGAATATTATTCCATCATTTATGTTAACTTTTTCTTACTTTGTTCTCTTGACTCGAGGCTTTGTTTATACGTGAGTTAACATTTGATCGTAAAGCAGCAGCCAATTCACCTGTTTTCACCTGAAATATTAGGCTTGATAAATAAGCACGACTAATTTATGAAAAGCTAGTGATGGTGATCATGGTAAATAGGCACTCAAAAACAGACTATAAAAATACAAAGAAAGCAGGACCATCAAGATCTTCCAGAAACAATTTTTGAGCTGGAAGAATAAAGTAGGACCAATGTCAACTATGCAGCAAAATAAGTAGTACAGGAAAGAGAATTAAATATATCCATAAATCACTGGTAAAGGCAAAACAATCTGGTGGGTGTGGGCTGTCCTTTTGACCAGTGTTCCCCATGCTTGGGTGCAGGCAGCAGCAGGAGAAATGGGAGCATTTCCCTGGAGAGGAGGAGTTCAGCTGCTCAGGCATGATGGAAATGACTATTTGAAGTGGTCAGTATACCATTAGCTGTCTAGGTACTGTAATCTAGAGAGCAGATTGTAGATGTCTTTGAGCAGAAGCACCATAGGAACAGAAGCAAGAGGCTGCACATAAAAAGAGAGTTTTCCTCTGAAAATCACCCACAAATTCTGGAAAGAAATTATTATTATTTGACAAGGCCATACAAAAGGAGACCGTTGTACTCTAAGTTCAAGGAGAGTTATGGTGACACAGGATGGGAAACCTATGAGTGTATGGCAGCATTTTTGTATAAGAGGCACTACAATGTGCCACCTACAGTACAGTGTCTGCTTCAAACCCCTGCTCTTAAAGCTAAGCGCTGCATTTTAAGTGTGTGCTTATGAACCTTGAGTTTCAACAGTACTGGAAATGCACAGTTCCCATGGCCAATATGAGAGTGGATACCTAACTGCAAAACAACAGCAATTTTCCTAGAGGACATTCAGTTTGACAGTAATAGCTATTCCCTTCTGAATATTTAAGAATTTTCCTCAGGAACTGTGAGTACAAAGACTAAGTAGCTATACGTGAAACACTGTCTTGATAGTATAAATTAATTGTATCATTGATTCCTTTGACATCCTTTGACATTCTTAGATTCTCTCTTGCCTTAAGTGTCTCCTTTTAAAAATTCAGGTATAAATATTTATTTATGTACAAGTTTGTAGAGAAATCTAATTGTTTAAAATCACTTAGCCTCTCCAGAACGTTAATGATATTTTTATCTGCTCTGTGAGTATACAAAGAGAGTTACTGTATTGGCAGGTACTGTTTCTGTTTTTGTAAGTATAGCATAAAAGTGAAAAACATAAGCCACATCACTCACCAGATAAATACATTTTAAAAGGGTGATTTATTAAAACCCTTAATGACAATTTTATTGTAAAAGGTTGGAAGTTCTCTCATTTTGTTTGAAGAGTGGTGTGGTCTAACTGTACTTATATATGTGACACACACATGCTTTTTCAGTTATGTAAGTGGTCTAGTTCCAATTACACACTGGGAAGAAAATACTCATAATTGCAACAACTGATTTCTCAGTCTGTCTTGCGTTAGGCAAACACTTGTGCAAAACATACTGTTTCAGTTTCTCCTGTCTCTAAAATTAGAATAATGCTTGTCTAGAAAAATTAACATTAAAAATTAATATTTAATTTCCAGTATTATCTGAAATTATTAGAGCATTACCCTGTAATTTGATCATTCTCTGTCCATCCATAGGGTAACCTCTACGCATCATAGCTGTCAGCACAGAAGAAAGAAGTCAGTTTCTTCTTCCTAATCCTCAGACTGCTCTCCTCTGTTGACGTCCATGTTAGTATATCAAGCCAGTACAGAGACTGTGTCTGAGCTGAAGGTCAAGGGGCACAACAAATGTTCCCAGATTCAGATCTCATGTTATTCTCTGAACTACACTGGGGCAAGTTTCTCAGAGATCCAGACCGTGCTAAAGGAACAAGCTGACCATTAAACCAGTAATTCTGGGACAGAATTTGACACATCCCTAGCACTGTTTAGTCATTAGTGAGGGTATAAGTAGAAAGTGAAGCAAAAAAGAAGAAAAATCACTTTGAAAAACAGTTCTACTGCATGACCTTCTCATTCCAAACCTCTTCCTGAATGTAATCTCATAGAAGAAGGTACAGCAGGCCACATCCACTAATATTTCAGATGCTGCTATGACACCACAATGTCTTTTTAATTCTGAAAGTTTTTTTTAGCTTCTATGCAGACTTAAAATGCAGGCAATTAAGTTACAATACACCTGAAGTGGATTATTGCATCATTGTGTGAATGAAATGCCTTCCCTGGGACTAGTTTTGGGACCAGTTGTGTTCAATACTACAGTATTTGATCTTGAAAAAAATAATGAAAATAATGTATCTTGTAGGAAATATAACAAGAACAAAAAAAAAAAGAGAAATATTGCACTGATTTAATGCTCCAATTAGCTTAACTGCTACTTGAATTTAAATATTACATTGCTTTAAGATGTCCATAAATGATTTGCAAATGCACAGAGGAATGGCACTAATTTGAGTGATTAAGGCTTAAAGATTTATTCAAGGATCTCACAAGATCTGTAGTAACCAAAAATGCGATCACAGAAGAGAGTAAGTCTTACAAAAATGCCTGTCTTTTGAATGAAGCTATTACTGCTGATACCAGGGTTTGTTTTTTAATTTCTGGTTTCTTGCTTCATTCTACACTGTGATATTCATGCATCTCTTGAAATGCCTCACTTCTGTGAATAATCTTACATTTCCCCTGGCACTTTGTAGAAAGCAAGGTGCTCTGTTATTTTCAAAATTCTGCGCCCTCTGAAGTGCATGAGAGTTTGACACTGACTCCTGTGGGATGTCTCGGAGCATATGCAGCAGCGCGTGCAGACAAACTGCAATTTAATTGTTTACTTTGTGTCCTTTTTTCCAAAATACTAAATTTCATTGCAGACACAATTTGAATACCTTTGTCACATTGAAGAGGGAAAGAATTAATTAAATCCCGGATTGTCAGTCAAGCTGAGAACACAGTATGGAAATCCCTGTTAAACAGAAGGCAAGTAGCACTGCTCAAATTGTGATAGAGACTAATGTATCTTGTGAATCAAGATGCCATCTCCAATCTGTAACATAATGAAATGCACAGATTCCTCCCTGCCCCCATTCCCACTCTTTTTGCTCCAGTCTGAAGTGCACTCTGTAATGTATTATTAAGCCAAATTCTGACCCAGTTTCTTAATTATCTGTAAGCTACAGAGAACTTGTAGCAGAATATTAACTAAGGCAAGAGATGTAATACAGAAGAATCCATGATGGCATTAGAGAATCATTAGCATTTTGCTAACAAAATACTTCACACTGCAATATTTACCTTAGCCTAACATACAGAATTTATATTTTAAAGGGGCTAAGCCACCAAAACAACCCAGAAAAAAAAAAAAAAGAAATTAAATAGAAATATTTGGAGAAGCATTCCCGGATTCACAAACTCAAAATACTTATAGCATACTGAAACATTTCTGGAACAACAAGATTGTTTCCAACTGTTCTGAGTGGATACCATGGACAGTTATTACAATCTCATATAACATTATGTGCCCAACTATTTATTTTAGATGAACTGTAAACTATAACCTGCTATGAGTTATACATGTGTACCAAAATGTTGGGGTGTACAATCAGCATCAAGAATGGTCATAGCAGATGACAGTTTGAACAAACCCTCCAAACACTCTTGTGCCTGGGTAGTATCAAGTCAGCGGCTGCAGTTTTATACCTCCCTGCACTGCTGCATATTAGTGGAATATGAGAAGTTTTCTTGGTGAAAATACAACCACAGATAGACAAAACCAGAAACAAAGAACACAAGGACTTCTTCCTACAAAGCTGCAGGCATATGTGAGTTTGAAGACTTGCTGTATCTCTGAAGTAAAAGTGTTTGAGTGAGTGAAAAACATACTGGAAGAGCAATTTATTTAGTGAGAACAATTTTTAATACAAAACATAATTCAAAATTATTTGAGGAAAAATACTTTCCCCACCCCGTAATTGAATGATTTGTGGTATGTGCATATAGAAAGTCAAGCTTTAATTGTAAAATTTAGACAGCAGAGAAAGTCTGCAAAATATATTCATAATTTTGTGGAGCAGGATGTATTTGTTCAGTTCAAAGATCAAAGAAAACCCGTGCAGTCCCCTTACCATCGAGTTGAAGAGTCACCTAACTGCAGAATACGGAATTTTTATATATGTTTTTAAAAATATTTCTTTCATGAATTCATCAATGAAGAAATTCTACTGTTTCAGAAACAATAAGAGTCAGTTAAATACAATGTTTTATTTGTAATAGTGTCAAATGCAGCTCATGTGGGAAGTTGGTTCTTTGCAACACATCAGATGATTGGAAAGTGCTAATAAGCCTAATGTACATTCAAGTACATTGCTTCAATTTGAAGTGTACTTACGCTACTGGAGCATCTGGATGCATCATTCCTTATGCTAATGCTGTGAATTTCCCACTGCAACCTGCCAAATAGTCGTCTTCTATGAATTAAGGTGTCCAAAATTTCTCCAAAGTGATGAATAGCAAGGCTGAGGCACCTCTCTTTTACAGATATGGAAAAAACCTCAAAATCAATATTTTATACTCAAGCACCTAATCCAGCACACAGGCATTGAAACTAAAAGACCAATTTTCAAAGGCAGTTTTTGTAAAAGTACCACACATTTTTCCATTTTCTTCCTAGACTAACCTGTTTACTCAGTCAGGCCCAAACATTCAAACCAGACAATCCTCTACAGAGTACAGACACCTTTTCTCATGCATTTGCAGTTCATTTGTGTTTGACTGTAATCAAGCCAGGATTTAGTCAGCTGTCCCTCGGCCCAAGGAGAGAGCAACTGTGACTGCATGTGCTCCAGGGACAAAGCTGGGCACCAGGACAACGTTTAGCAACGTCAATATGTCATGCAAACCATCTGTGACATCCTGACCCCACAGTGTTTGGCTCTTTCACCTCCTGAAGTGCTTTGATCCAGTGGTGGACTGTGAGGAAATATGCACGGCCTCTTAGGCTGGAACCTATTCTGACTGTTGCATCCATGGCTGGAGAGACCACCTAAAGGCCCTGATCTTGTCTCTGTTGGGCATAGAGAAGTCTGTAGTGAAAATATGCTGGTATCTGTTGTTCACATCTTAGCATAATCGCCAGTGCTATTATTGTTAAATGAAAGAGAGCCCCCTCCCCTAAAAGCAAAATCATCTGTTTAGACACAGCAACATTCTGCTGCCTTGTGTCATGCCACTCCATGGTTGTTGCTATTTCTCTCACAAAAATGTCCAGTAATAGGGGTTTTTGCCTTCTCAGGCCTCCATTTCTTCCATCACTTCCATTACAATTGTTCGAGGGCCGGTCAGGATGAGGTTGCTCACTGTCCTGTAATCCACATGGAGAACATTGAGGCCGTTGACAGATACAACAAACTGGCAAACCTGAAGAGAAAGCAAGCAGCAAAACGAGTTATGCATTAGACTTTATTTTGTTAGGTTAATTACACAGATGTACTATCAACTCCTGGGCAGTCAAAACCCCCAGAACTCTTCACATCATCTCATTTGGTACTCTTAAAACCCCCCACATTTCTTAGAATTAATCTGGCAAGGTTAATTTTCCATAATTTTTTTTGAAACATCACTTCAGCTTTCAAATCGGTGGAATTCAACTTCCAGATCTTTGGAATTTTGAGGTCCTGCATCAATCATTTTTTTCTTGTAATAAGGATATTTTTTCTTGTATCAGTGATATTTTATGATATCAATGGTGCTTTGCAAACAATATGGGACATCCAGCTCTGGGGTCCCCAGCACAGGAAGGACATCGACTGCTGTCGATGTCCAAAGTCCAAAGGAGGCCACAAAGATGATTAGAAGGATGGAACACTTCTCCTATAAGGAACAGCTAAGGGAATTAGGTTTGTTCAGCCTGGAAAAGAGAAGGTTTTTTTTATTGTGGCCTTCCAGTACCTAAAACGAGCCTACAAGAGAGATGGAGAGGGACTATTTTCACAAGGGCCTGGAGTGACAGGTCAAGGGGGAAAGGCTTCAAACTAGAAGAGAGTTGGTTTGCATTAGATATGAGGAAGAAATTCTTTACTATGAGTGTGGTGAGGCACTGGCACAGGCTGCTCAGAGAAGCTGTGGATGCTCCATCCCTGGAACTGTTTAAGGCCAGGTTGGATGGAGCTTTGAGCAATCTGGCCTAGTGAAAGCTGTCCCTGTCCACAGCAGGGGATTGGAACGAGATGATCTTTAAGGTCCCTACCAACACAAACCATTCCATGATTCTATGAAGACAGCTCTGGCTATTGCAGTCTGTTTTCCTTAGTTTGTCTTAAACACTTTCTTAGAAATCATTTTAGTCAGCTCTTGGTAATCACAGTAAAAATATGCACCATGTTTCCAGGCTCAGGGCAAGGTCTGGATGATGACTTCACTAGATTCAGTGTCAAAACCTCCGCTGGTATAACATGAACCAAATGGATCCAAATTTTAAGAAATAATATGGAAGATGAAGTCAGTGCTAGGACAGATTCAAATGTCACTGCCATGTGACTGGTTTTAATTTCCTTCACCAAGTATGGTTTATTAATTAATTTCAAATATGATAGTATTTTGTTTGTAAAAGCTATAACAAATACAAACATTGGCGGTTTTGTATGATCACAGGCCATTTTCAAGCAAAATATTCTTGATAGAAATATTCTGACGGACACCGCTGTATATCTTAAAACTTAAACAGAGAAAACTTAAACAGAGAAAAAGTCACACCAACATTGTAAAAAAACTGCAGGAAAAGAAAGATAATACTGATTCCTCAAAGACATTAAGCCTTCTCTGTATCTAATCATAACATTGCAGTGTTTGGTAAAAAGGTCAAAAAACGTGTGTAGTATCTAGATCTGTATTTTTTATGATAAAAATATGGAGCCTAAGTGAATAATAATGTTGTCCTGATGTTTCAATGGAAACAATACGTTCACTAGAAGGTTATCTTACCCGTAAGTCACCTTGAGTCTGTAAGAAAGAAGCTATGAAACAAGTATCACCAGAAATGTTCATGCTTTATTTTATATGGACAGGCTGGATCAATGGGTTGGGACCAATTTTATGAGGTTCAACAAGGACAAGTGCTAGGTCCTGCACTTGGGTCACAACAACCCCCTGCAGTGATACAAGCAGGGGACAGTGGCTGGAAAGCTGCCCATTGGAAAAGGACCTGGGGGTGCTGGTCGGCAGGGACTGAACATGAGCCAGTGTGTGCCCAGGTGGCCAAGAAGGCCAGTAGTATCCTGGCCTGTATCAGAAACAGTGTGGCCAGCAGGACCAGGACAGGGATTGTCCCCCTGTACTCGGCACTGGTGAGGCCACACCTCAAATCCTGTGTCCAGGTCTGGGCCCCTCACTACAAGAAAGACATTGAGGTGCTGGAGTGTGTCCAGAGAAGGGCAATGGAGCTGGGGAAGGAACTGGAGCACAAGTCTGATGAGGAGCATCTGAGGGAGCTGGGGGTGTTTAGCCTGGAGAAAAGGAAGCTCAGGGGAGACCATACCACTCTCTACATCTCCTTGAAAGGAGGCTGTAGCCAGGTGGGGGTTGGTCCCTTCTCCCAGACACCAAGTGACAGAGCAAGAGGAAACAGCCTCAGGTGGCACCAGGGGTGGGTTAGTGGTACCGTCTAGTTGACATGATGGTGTTCAGTCATAACTTGGACATGATGATCTCAGAGGTCTTTTCCAACCTATTTGATTCTGTGATATGAGAAAAAATTTCTTCACTGAACAAGTGGTCAGACATTGGAACAGGCTGCCCAGGGAAGTGATAGTACCACCATCCTTGCAAGTGTTAAAAAACCCATGTGGATGTGGCACCTGGGAACATGGTTTAGTGGTGAACATGGCATGTCAGGCTAATGGCTGGACTTGATGCTACTAGACCAATCAGTCTTTTCCAGCAGTATTTCAGTATGCCAGTAACAATTCTATCAGTCTATGATTTTTCACTTTTCCTATTTAGGCAGAAGCACAAGACAGAAATGGATGCAGGAGAGGTGGGAAGCAGCTCTGGTGTCTTCCAGTGCTAGCTCTAAAGCAGATTTTCTCACATGTCGAGTCATTTAACTTTTGTGTGCCAGCTAACTTCCCTCTCAAGTAAAATGTGGGGTGAAACTCAATTCGTATTTGTGCAAAATGGACAGAATATAGCTATCAATTTAAGAAAAATTATAGAGGAAGCAAACCCAATCCAAAAATGTAGCATTCCATAAAAAAATGTCACCGATGACTTTAATCTCTTCTCCTTAGAGCCTCTGCACAGGAAGAGTGGCAGCAGCATCCCCTGAAGGGATGGTAGACTCTTGCACTTTACCCCTTACCCTCAGAACTCCTCTGCAGAGCTGAAGATCCTGGAAGTAGCCTTACTGGTAGCCTAAATGATCACCAAAGTATGGCAATCCCCCATGGCAGTAATCTTTCCTGTGTAAGAAAATTTCAGCTGCAAGTAGCATTAGGGAAATGGTTCAGTTTTTGTATGCAGACAAAGCCTTCTAAATTTTAAGGATTTTTATTGAAAAGGTAACCCATCATCCTCTGCAGTGTGTCCAATTACTATTTAACTGGAATGTCTATTTAGTTTAAAATGCAGATTACTGCAGTATATGTAGGTCTCGACTTCCAGTGGTATTTCCTAATACCTTCTTATGGCTTTCCAAGATTGTATCAAGTTTTACTGAATTATAGCTCTGGCTCTAAAGTAATGTTTGGGTTGATTTAAAACAGACCTGCAGAAACAACATTGTCTCTTCTGGCTTAAAGCAATATTTGGAAGTTGAATGGCTGATGTTTGTTGTACTGTTGCATATTCTCAGACTTCCTGAGTTACTGGAATCCCAATGCATGGGACTCGTGTTTGGCCAGGTTCACGCATGCAAGTGTGCAGTGGATAAATCTGCACGGTGGCTCATGTCACGGGCATTCAGGGGCCTTTGGGGAATGCCCCTGGCAGAGGAACAGACTTTCAGACCAGCCAGTCACCCACACCAGGGCTGCTGCAATGGGGTAAATGCAGATGGCATAGGCACAACAGTAGTGAACAGCAATCTGGATGCCAATGAGTGACTTTCTTGTGGAAGACAAGAGCTGACACGTCTGCATTCTCAATGGATTTGTTTTATCATATGCCCTTGGCGGTACTATTAACCAGCAATGCGTACGGGCTGAGAACAGTCCCCTTGGTGCCATCCTTTGCACTGGATCCAAAAGGCTTATTAGTTTCATCATTCCCAGTGGAGAGGATTAGATGCAAGAAGTCCACCAAAGCCAGATGAGAAGAGAAATGCAGCGAGGAGGACAACACATAGAAAAGCACAGTCCCACCCTAAAACTGCATAAAAAGACCCACGAGGAGCAGGAGATGGTAATAAAGAGCCAACCACCGTAGGGGTAGAAAGCCCTCTCCATAGTAATTGCTGAGGGAGTGCCCCTGAGGGTTGAGTCTCTGCAAATTCCAGACCTGGCTCCCTCAGGGGTGAAGAAATGTGGAGCCATTTGCTGTGTCCTGCAATCCTGGTGATGAGAAAGAGGTTTGCACAGTCCTGGGCCCTTTGTTATGCTGAGTGCCCTTGACTCACTCAGTTTTCTTCTCCCCACCCTGATTTCCCATTCAGCACTGCATCCAGCAAGGGGAAATGAAATGCAGAGGTGCTTTGTGCATTGTGGTCATCATCAATCCTGCCCCAGAAATGTTCACATTGTGCATTGCTCTCCTGAAGTTAGAAAACAAGCAAGTGAGCACCCTCAAACCAGCCCTGACTGAATGTATCAACCCATACATTATCATCTCAGGAATTTTCTTAAGGAGACTGGCTTACACAAACACAATGATTTAATGTTACATTTATAAAAACACATTTCAAAAAGCTGTAAGTGCTCAACTCGTGGCTGCAGCTGTTAAGGGCTTTGTAATTACAAACACGTAAAATATTTCTGTTGGTTTCCACACATCAGTAACTATAATAGATTACAACCTATAGTTAAAAGAGCCTCAAAGAACCTTTTATTGCTCATTTCCTCATTGCTCTCCAAGGAGTTTGACAAGAGATAACCATCCCTTTTTATCCCTTAGACTTCAAGAAATGACACAGCCCAGAATAAATTCCGACGATTTTGTTGGTCAGGATGTGGTGATCTAAAAACCACAGAACTAATAATAGTTAAATAAAGCAACACTCAAATGAAAAAACCCTCCCTTAATTGATTTCAAATATTTAAGTATTACAGCATTAAGCATTTATTGTTGAGTATTTCAATTTCCCGCCACTGGAAACAGCAGCTCATGGAAGCAGGGATAGTAGAAAAGGCACCTCTGTCTTTCCATGGGTTTTCCATGGCACATACAGAAGGTTTAACCAAATCCAGGTGTCCCCATAAAAAGATAAACTTCAAGTTTGGGCTGACATCTGAACAGAAAAATATCTGGGACCCTGTTGTTTAAAGAAGTTAGCAAAGATTCGTCATGCCATTTATCATCGGACTGAAGATGGCAAGAAGAGGCAAGAATAATTTGTTACCGTAACATTTAGTGGCCAAAATCAGGATTGTGCTGTACTTGGAACTGTACAACCTTTCCTCCCCCTCACTAGTAATTGCTCTTTCCTCCACAGCAATCTTTGGCTGCCTGCCCCTCCTCAGTCTTGCCAAGCTGCCCTGCAGATGTACATCCACACCCCTTGATTTTCCTGCTGGGAGAACTGCCCACCAGCCAAACCAAAGCCCCTTCCCTCGCAGGGGGCTGCCTGCACCAGGGCTGGACAGCTGAGCTGGGGTTGATCAGGAGCTGAGATGAGGATGACTGTGGGATCCTTCTAAGGGATGTCAGAGACTGGCTGCAGGCATGGTTGTGGAGTTGCACAACTACCTTAAAGCCAATTATTAAATAAAAACATTGCATACCTGTCACTAATTCTTTGTTAGTTCTGCCTCAGGATGACCTTAATATTTATAAATGCTACAGGAATGTTCTTAGAGGATAGGCAGCTAGCCTAGATCTTTGGATATTCAGATGCTGTTTGCACTGTAGGCTTTAGTTAGCTCTCCCTGCGGAGCCAAGCCTGGCTTGCTGGATTTTTTTGAATTTAATATAATAAAAAATCCTTTAAAAATATTCCTTCTTTTCTGAGGCACACTTTTTAGAAAGGTGCTGTGAAAGATTATGAAGAGCTGGAAATTCCTACTGCAGACTTTGACTTAAGTGATCACGGCTGTTTGGAACAGCACTAAAAAGACATTTAAATTTATAGATGCAGTGAGTCCAACTGTTCATCACTGGTACAAAGCAAGTAACAGCCATGCACAGTCCACAGATAATATACCTCAAAACAGTATGATAAGACCATGATTACATGGCCACTTTAATTTGAGATAGATTTTAAAAAAACTCGTCCAGATGAAGAGGAACACAACTGCCATGAGGCAGCATGGCTGGCGACGATGGGGGGACTGCCCTTTCCACAGCAGCAAATGTGTGTGCCCCCCTCCAGCAGCTGCGGTGAGGTGCTACTTCTCCATGGACTTATCATGTACATTTCAGTGCCAGTATCAGTGTCCAGAATCCACTCTGCTTTTTTTGGTTTTTTGGTTTTTTGTTTGTTTGATTGTAGGGTTTTGGTGGCTTTTTGGTGTTTTATTTGTTAACTACTCTTTAAGAAAGTACAAACGCTATTAAAAACACAGATCAAATAGGTACCAAAGCAATCAATGCTACCAAATATAATGTAGGCTTGAATTCTCAAATCCAAAGCTAGATTATGCAATGAGACAGTAAAGATAGTGGCAAAAATACTGTTTTTCAGCAGTACTGATACTTTACCCTGTTATCTAGGCAGCAATGGGAATATTCAGGGTCTAAAACTGCAAAGTGTAAAGACTCTGCCAGTACACTGTAGTTTTCTCCTTCAACAGCACCAAGGTCAACCAAACAAAAAGGTTTGATGGGCTGTTTGGTACTGATAGCAGCTCTGGTATCAGCAATTAACAGCATAAAGAGATGTTGAAAACTCTGCCACCAATTAATTTCCACTGAAGGTGTGAATATTACTGTACACGTGGCAACTGTATGAAGGAAAATATTAAAAAATGCTGGAGAGAGTGTGAAATCCAGTCTTGCACTAATCTTTTCACTCTGGAGCAGCCAGGATTTCACTCCTGGACTCTGTGTGGATCTGAAACGGATTTCTAGCAGCTGACAGCTCAAACCAGGCCCATGTTCTGCTGCAAAGCACATCCCTTTGAGACCAAGGTAGTTCAGAAGTTATTAGCACATTGCACAGAAACAAGCCGTTGTTGGAAAAGCTGTGTCTGAAATGAGGCTGGCTCAGTCATCCACCATGAGACAGACTGGATTTAACCCTTTGCTCTGTTCATGATTTGTATCCAGAGTGATTTACATGCACTTGGACATTTTCGTTTGGGACATGCTTCCTTGATTACTATTCCTTCTTATCATCTGATGTGAAGCCAAAGTCACACAGAAAATTTTTACTTTAAGACAAACCAAAATGCAGGGAGAAATGTATTTTCTTCTTGGTCTCTTTTTTTTAAAAAAACCTTATTAGCATCAAGTGAAAATGGCAAATGTAGGAGTTATTTTCAACCTTGGAAAGTTTTTCACCAATTTTCCTAAGAACTAAAATAACTTCTTTCAGAGCTGTTCAAAGAAAAGTGTCTTTTGACTGTTTTAGAGTAGAATTCATACCAGAATTGACAATATAACTATTTCAAAAAGAAAAATATATCCCAATGGTAATATTTTTGCTTTTCTTCTTGCTAATGAAAATTAAGATTAAATCCATTACAGAGACAGCCTGCTTACATATCTGTTATACAGATACCCTCAATAATTATAAATAAATGCTTTTCTCATGTCCTACTAATCTGGCAGGGACAAGGATCAGCTGGGAGGTTTGAGTAGCTCAAACTTATAATTGCTTCATTATGGTATTCTGAAACTCACTGTGATCTTCCAAAGGAAAGTCTTCCACATGTGGTTCGTAAACCCATCTGTTTTATACGCGCATGAGAGACCCACGAGATCCTAATTTCTATTAAATATCAGGCCATGCTGCAATAAGAACCCATCCTTTATGGGCACACATGAAATCAGGGCTGAAGGGCTAACATCTTGCAATTGTCAGTGACCTGGAGATGTCATCAGCAGGATACCCAACAAATCAAACTTTTCAGACTTTAGATACTTTTAAAAGCACTGGGCCAGTTCTAAAATTGAAAACTTAATGATTGATTTCCTGTGGTATGGCCACAGCTCTCACCTGGGAAGGTTACTAAACTCCTGAAACTGAGAATGAAAAAGCAAAGAAAAAAAAAAGAAAATACAACCTTTACCACTGCTTGTTTCAAGAGTCGATACATCTGTTTTGGCTTTTCTTGTCTTGCTGACAGATTTCAGCAAAATTTGGGCAAGGCTTAGGTGCTACAAGAACATAATATCTGAAACACAGCTTTCCAGCCTTCTGCAAGGGAACATCCAAGCTTACAACATTTTAAAGGAAGAGGTATCTTTCCAATGGGATCCTTTCCCCCTTGCACGCCCCTTGCTCCTCTGCAGATGCCGGGAACCACTCCTCCCACGCCTGCCTCCCAAGCACCACTGCCCTTCAAGCAAACAGATGGAAATCAAGGTGTCATTTTGTAAAATCTAATTTAAATATGAAATGTGAAGGAGTTGAGAAATGAGTGAAAGTAAACACTTCCACTTAAGGCTATTATTTTGTCACAAAGGAACAAAAAACTACACTGTTTGTACTTTTCATTGCTGTTACCAACTAGAAAGGAGCTATTTACAAGTGGATAACCACAGAGGCTTGCCTTGCCAATTGTTATATCTCTTGAATAAATCCTACCAGCTAATTACCACATCACCTTCTACCTCAAACACCACATCATGCATTTGTACACAAAACCCTTAGTGACAATACCTTTTGTGACAACGAGGTTTCCCTCTCTTGCTAGATCAGTAATCTGATTCGGGCCTCACAACTCTTTCTGCCTGTAGAAAGGGATATGCCCAGCCTAAATTGCCACGGAGTCTGTGGATCCAGATATCAAACCCCTTTCAAAGGGGAGGAAGGTTCATAGCAGGGCTTGGTGCCTGCAGTCTCAAGAGGTGCTCCTGTCCCTTTGTGCTGGCTCTGAGAGCAGCGAACCAAAGCCAGGCACTGCTCCCTTTTCATCCTTTTCATCCTGTGCCAGCAAAAACAAATAAATGAAAGGACTTGTCTCCAGGCAAAGTAAGTTCCCTGATGTGCCTGATGTGGATGGAGGAAGGAGGCGATAGATACATATCTGGTTGGAGGCAAAGGGAAAGAGGGAGATGAAAAGGAGGTGAAGATAGGATCAACCTTCCTGGCAGAAGCTTACACTTAGATCAGTAAACTGCAGCTTAATTTTTCAGATAACTGAAAGTGCCAGGTGAAATCAATGGCAGGATGGATGTTATGGTACCAAGAACAAGTGCAGAGAAATCTGAGGCAGGAGAACAACGGTGGAGGAGAGAGGGTGCAGAGCTCAGCTTCTTTTACACACTTACACACAAAACCTGCATTTATGCTGATACAGGATTTCTTCTATTTTAATAGGTCACCCATAGCCATAAAGCAAAGGAATCCCCATGCTCAGCAAAGAGCCCAGGCTACAGAGATGCTGAATGTGCTGCCACAGAAGAGCTTAAGAACTAAGACTAACTTCTACATAAAAGCAAACACAGGCAGCACTGAAGTATTTGCTCTCACTCTGGTAAGCTTTACATTGTCACAATGGAATGAGGAAAAGAGATGAAAATCAGAGGTCCTAAGAGTAAAGTTTCCAGTTAGATTTTTATCTTTGGTATTTTTTTTTAAGAGTTCATGCAATCTTGATAGGATTAGTAAAGTAAAGCTGGAACCTCACAATTCACAATCTACTGCATGTTGCTGGAAGGTTAAAAAATCATACCATGGCCTTTCCTCCATAACTGAGGTTACTGGATGGAACAGAATAAATTGCAGATGTGTGTTCAGTTCTGTAAATATCTCTAGCAAAAATGTAATTGGCTGTAGAGTGGGTGGTGTGGGAGTAGGCAAGTATCCAGGCTTTGCATAAACAAGATTTTTTTTCTCAAGAGATATGTTTCTTGTTCAATATTTACACCAGTGTGAAGCTGGACCCCTGTTCCATCAGTGGGCTAAAAACTGGGTACCAGCAGAGCACAGTACAACTCATAGCAGAGAAAATTACCTCAATTTACAGAATTAAAAATGTAATGCATAATTCTTGTGCTCCATCTTGGTCTGTGACTGCAGAGTGGTATGGATGGTTTGCCTGAACAAGGCTTCATTACATACTGTCATTACATACATATTACACACTTCTTTTGTTTTTAAAAAAGAGGCTGAATTTTCTATAGTATTCCAAACAAATTGGTCCCCAACTGAAAAAAAACATTGGAAATTAAACAACATAGTCTATAAACTACATAATACAAAATAAATGCATCTAATAAAATAATATCTATTTTATAACATAATACAGTAAGTCACATAATATAAAAAGTCATAGGTTCTCAAGGGCTTCATCATTGGTTCAGATAGTGTCTCCCTCCCTCCCTCCCTCCCTCCCTTCCAAATGATGGGAATCTACAGGAATTCAAGTCCCTTTTTTTCACCAGGAAGAGAATTAAACCATTGCTGAGCAAACTCCACAAACAGAGTGGACAAATTAGAGGAAAAGAGCTGACCTAAGAGCCCATGAGAACAACTCTTTCTTTGGAGTGTGAGGCTTTTGGGCTGCACAAGTCTCAGCTCTGCAAGCGGCGGAGTTTCGCTGACAGATCGGCGGAGCGGTCAGGCAAACGCCGACACAGCGAACAGGAATTACTCACGAAGGTAAATTAACGCTATCTGTACATATCTGGAGAGTAGTAACATAAGAACCTAGTACCCTGAAACACAAACCATCCATAAATATGGAATAGGGGAATATAGGTCACTGCTTTCCATGGCCCTAATTGGGAATTGATGTGTAAAATCACTGACTTAATGTGAGTCCCAGTGAGAAATACCCACAGGTAAAGCTGGCCCAGGCTGGGCCACATCAGGAAAGGAAACCAGTGACTGCATGTCTAACTTTATAAGCATTTTTATTGTATAGTGCAATTTGATACCTACCACAGAACAGCTCTGAAAATGTTAAATAACTCAAATGGCTAAAGATGGCTCTGGGTAAAATACTGTGTCAGTGTCAGAAGAACACACAGCCTAAGCTTAGAAATAATGTCTTTTTATGCTTGGGTTGACCTTTCAGTGTCTTTTTTTTTTCTGGTATATCTATAACTAAACTATATTTGCTAAAACAAAGCCACATATAATGAATAAAGAACTTTAAAACTATGTATCAGTCTACTTACACGGTCAAATACAATTATGCTGAACTGTAGTTCATTTAAGTCCCATATTGGTTAAAAACAGTCACTAAGGCAGAACGAGCAAGGGAATTACAGGGGCAGACATGCAGGGCACCCTCAGCACCCTCTGGTATCCAGCGTGTCATGAGCAGGAACAGTCTGCGCCATTTGAGACAAACAGCTGCTCTCTGTTTGCACAGACAAAAGTGCAATTGTTTTTCCATGTGTTTGGCTAGCTAAACAGAGCCTTGGCTTTAATGCAACATGTTTCCCGAATCATTTGCTTATACCATGAAAGGAAGCCACTTTGTGTGTTGAGCAGCAACAAGAAAAGAGACGCAGAAGCGGAGAAGTGCAGGCAAGAGTCTGTAGAGCAGCAGCTGGGGAGCAGCAGCATCCTTGAAGTGCTCAGGGCAGAGAGCTGAGATAGCCATGAACTTATAAAACCAACAGCATCTGAGGAACTCTCCAAGGCTTCAAGTGAAATTAGTACAGCAACTAATCCAATACAAAATGCTTTTCATCCTCAGTTGAGAGCAAAAGTAGTTCAAAATGACAGCTTTTTGCTGTACTGGCCTCTAACTCTATGCCTTTTTTACAGACACTTAGGATAACCTTTTTAAGATTTCAGGCATTCTGCAGATCATTTTTCAGATGACAGTACTCTCTTTAGAGAGCCTGAACTATCTGGGAGTGACCTGCAATAGCCTACAACAGCTCGAGCATGGGTGAGATCCCAGCTGTTCTGTCAGGCACGAGACCTCACCATTCAATGGGCTACAGACCACACAGGGATTTGGAAGTTGTATCCAAACAAGCACAGCCCTGTTTTACAGTGCAGCTGATACCAGTGCTGTTGTCTCTCTTTCTGAACAGTTACAGCTGTAAGACTCCAGAAAAAAAAAAAAACAAGAAAACACTTTCATAAAGGCAGGATGTTCAGATATCTGGGTTATCCTGTCATAAAACACCACTTACTTGAAAAGAATTTTTAAACTACCATTTATTAAAATAATGTGACTAAATTTAGAAAATCCACTGATCTCCAATTATGATGCTGCAGATTTTTTTTTTATACTTGTATTTGCTATTGATGAGAAGGAGCCAGTGTACAGACACAAGCGTAGTGGGTCACTTGTTGCCAAACAGCATTTTAGGTGACTGGCCTACAAACAAGTTCAATTCTAATGTCAACTACACCGTGAAGGCAGAAAAAAGTGCTCTGAGATATTATGAAACTTTCTGTACTCACATAAGGTTTCAGTTGTTGTAAAGAGAAAAAAAGTTATTTTATTGCCCAGTAAAACTCTCTCTGTTAAAAGTGTCTTTTGGAAAAATCACACAGAGGCATTGGAATCCTAATACTACTCTGCAGGCCAAATGCTGGGTCTGGGATAAGCAAGTAAAACCTTGCTAAACCTGTGTCCTGTAAGTTTGGCAGGGGGGAAGATGTTAAAGGCGAAATTTAGACTTAAAAAGTTGAACTCACTATTTTTATATCTCACCTGGCAATTCCCACTGTCTTAATTCCTTTCTCTATAGGGAGTGACATGGATCCTGTTGTTCAAAACCAGAGCTGACAATCATAAAAAGAATTTTTCTCTGTTTTCTTTTGTGTGTGCAGTTTGCAGTTCACATCCTGCTGGCGTGATGTTTGCGTCAATGTTCCCAGCTGCATGGGAGGGGGTCTTTCCCCTTATACCTCAGCGGGTGACTTTTCACACGCCAAATTTTGATTTATCATAGAACATTCCAGATAGTCACAGCAAGCACCTGGTCTCTAGTACAATATAAAGGTGGCTGGTTTTTTTAGCCATTTTTATGTCCACTGGCTCAGAAGAACAGAGGCTCATGATCCACTGAAGCAAGCACAGTTCCAGACCCAACTACCTAGCGGTGACTGCACTCTGAGGCTCGTGCACAAGGGTGGGGTTCACTTAACCTTCCAAAACAGCTTCAGAAGTTCTGCAGCCTCAGAAGAGATGTCTTCAAAACAAACTCATCCTTATACGACATTGTGGACAAAGAAGCAAGGCAAACCAAGGAAACAAGCAGAAAACAATGGAGATCCACGAAAAAATGTAGGAATGTAGGATGAAATTCTGACATGTCAGAAGACAACAGGAGTTGTATCATGGCTTTAAAAGAACTAAAATTTCACACTTAACAGTGTAATGATTTATTAGTGAAAAATGGAGTAAAACAGGAGAATTTTGGTAAAGATCAGCAGAGACTGGAATATGGTAGCATTGGAAATACAAAGTGTCTGTCTGCAGAGTAGTTACAACCCGGGCAGGAGTGGCAGGGTGGTATGTCACAAAGAAAGTATCTGGAGTTAATACAAACACAAATTTCAGCAGGGGGAGAAGGATGGCTTAGAAAGAGGAGAGCTGTACAAACTGGTATTTGAAACCTGGCTGTCTGTAACATTGCTGCATGGGAGTCACTGGGCCCAGTCTGCAAATTCTCTGCTCTGAGACTGGAAAACCTGGGCCTTATGCTGTGAACCACAGCTCCCACAAGGAAACAAAGAAACTTTAGCAAACTTCATCTGTACAGGTGCCAAAATGGATCTACTCACCAAATGTTTTGATTATGTTTGAGAGTATGTCAGAGTTTTGGCATTTTCCGTCTCTATTTAAACCCAAACTACTTCACAAGAATTCTGATGGGAATTTGTCAGTATTGCACAAAGGGTTTGTGACAGGGGAAAGAGGAGAATTCAAATCCAAACTGTGACTTCCTTGTGGCCACCATGGGACAGGTTCACCAGCAGCCCAGTGGCACAGCATCTCTAAGAGTCTCCTGACACAGAGGTTCAACAATGACAGGGCTTCCAACACAGAGGAGGAATAAAATAGACAGAGTAGCTGGTGCAGTGAAGGGGCAGAAGAGAGATACCCAATCCTGCACTGGGATTCCCAATACTGAAGAAAAAAATTTCATTATTTCAATCAACCTACAGACATTGTGCTAATGCAAAGGATGGTCAAGGACATAAAGACTGTCTTGTTGCATTTGTAGTAGCCTGTAATGAAAGCGAAGGAGAAATTTTCCAAACCTTGTCTCCTCTTGGCAGCTAACCAAAGTTCTGGCAGTGACACACAATGCAGCTCTCAAAACCATGTTTTTCTTCACTTAGAGAAGCCTCTACTTTGGTGAGAGGGCGGAATTCACGAAACTCCCAGACAAGAGGAGATGGGTGCAATGCAGTTTTCTGCCCAGTACTCATAGAACCATGTTACTGTGGTAATTTTCCTGGCATTAATCCCAGTAGAGTTAGAGTAGCATGGTTTTAGGGTAGGTCCAACCTGTCTAGAAGTGGTAACAAGATTCACTCTAAAAATCCGGGAACTACTCATTGAGTAATTAAATACACACATGGGAAGGGGAAACTTTGGGACAGTTACAGAGGCATCACCACAGCTCACCAGCAAACTACTTGAGAATATGATGACCACAGACCAAAAAGAGAAGGCAGACACAGAGCAGGAACACCAAGGCACAGATTCATTCACTGATCAGGAAAGTACGGTGAGAGCTATACATGTTGTTAAAAAGTTGTCAAGGACAACCAGCCAATAACTCATTTTTCATGTTCATGGTAGAGCTGAGTATTTTCACATTCACAAATAAATGATCTCTTCCAACTTCTGTTGCATCATTATGCTACTGACTAGCACAGTGTTACTAATTTTTTCTTTTGAGTCTTTTAGAAAGATTTCCACTAAGGATTAAATAAATAATAATGAAAAAGCCATCCAAACTGTTCAACATTATGTTCGCCATTGCTATGCTCTTAACATGTCCAAATGTCCTGGTCCTGCACCTGGAGAGGAATAACCCCATGCACCAGTACAGGCTGGGGGACAACCTGCTGGGAAGCAGCTCTGCAGAGAAGAACCTGGGGGTCCTGGTGGACAACAACCTGTCCATGAGCAAGGAGGCCAATGGTATCCTGGGGTGCATTAGGAAAAGCATTGCCAGCAGGTCAAGGGAGGTGATCCTGCCCCTCTACTCTGCCCCAGTGAGGCATGTCTGGAGAGCTGTGTCCAGTTCTGGGCTCCTCAGTACAAGAGAGACATGGAAAAAATAGAGTGGGTCCAGTGGAGGGCTACTAAGTCAGTCAAGGGACTGGAGAATCTCTCTTACCGTGAAAGGTTGAGGGAGCTGGGCCTGTTAAGCCTCAAAAAGAGATGACTGAAAGAGAACATCATTAATGTCTATAAATATCTAAAGGGAGGTTATCAAGAGGATGGACCAGGCTCTTCTCAGTGGTCAGATTAGGACGAGAGGCAACATGCAGAAACTGAAGCACAGGAAACTCCACTTGAACATGAGGAAGAACTTCTTTACTGTGCAGTGACCGTGCACTGGAACAGATTGACCAGGGAGGCTGTGGAATCCCCTTACTGGATGGGCACAATCCTGTGCAATGTGCTCTCGGATGACCCTGCCTGAGATGGAAGGTTGGACCAGATGACCCCCTGTGGTCCCTTCCAACCTGACCCATTCTTTGATTCTGTAATGTAAAAATCACTCTTCTCAAGTATGACTTCAATGATGTTTGAGGCTAATGCTACCCTACTCAGCTCACACTCCAATCTCTGTGAAGGATAGCAGCACATAAAATCTGAGGTCCTGGTTACTGCTGCATAAAGTGAAAGACAGTGTTAAAACATCTTTGAATTTTCTTTGGTTCTGCAAAACCAGACTGATTTTATGGTAAAACATAAAATCTGATTTCTTAAAATTTGATTTTTTCAAAGTCACAGATGCTTGAATGCAGCTTCCACATTTCTGTGGAGGAGAATGGACCTTTATAACATGGTTTATAATTAAATACTATCAGAAAATGAAGCACTTACAGAGACATGTTTGAAACTTATATATACATTTATATTCAAGCCCTACAGCAGTGGTATTCATTGTGGGCAGTGCTATGCATGTTTAGCTCTGCTGCTTCTCTATTTATGGACAAGCTATGAAAGCAGTTTGTCAGCAACTTTTTTTGAGTGTTCACATTACCAAATGCATCCATTCTCAACTCACTCTAATGTAATTACCAAATTCAGCAGCGAGCTGATAACACAGCTAAAGGAAAATCCCAACCTGCCTCAGTGTTTTCATGCTGTAATTGAAAACAGATGGCAACTCGTGTAATTTATGCTTTTCTACAATCAGTAACATGTTGGTATAAGATAAGAATTCTAAGACTGAATTGCATCTGCTTCAACAACACCATATGCTAGTGCACAGCATAAATATTTATCCAAGCCTACTCCATCTTCTCATTTAAAGCTCAATTCCATGAAAAAATGAAAGTACCCTTCAGATACCTTCAATTAGCACTGAAGCATCTCTGGAGTGCTTTAAAGAGCTAGAGGCCCAGCATCAAACACTGAGGTATCTTCTCTTTCCTAAACTCCACAGAGAGGGTTAAATGGAGGCATGTACATTGTGCCTTATTGATACAATATAAATTCCAGTTTTCAAGCTCCCATTAGGGTGCCTTTAGGAGTTACAAGGATGTTTCTCACTTACAGTATAAATGGTTCTCTGCCTTTCCCACTATCCTGTAAAAGACTGGAAACTGGACTTGGGATACTTTTTCCTGGAGGAAATTTTTTTTTTAAGGATTTTTATACTGGTTTATCTTGCTTGCTGAACAGTTATGCAATCCTCACTCATGTTTGAGGTCAGGTTGGCAAGGACCATCGAATGGGTTTTGTGTTTCTCTGCACCGTGAGGTATGTTCTACTTCACAAGAATCTCACAGTTCAAATTTCTTCCAACTGCAGGAATATAAGGCATTGAGAAGTCCTCTGACATCACATGGTTTTGGGTTGGTTTTCACCCCACCAGACACTTATTACATGCGCCTTTTAGTCTTCCATGTTACAAGCCTGTAATACATTGTTATTGTGGCAGTACTTGAATTCTTTGGACTAATCAGATAGTACAGATGTTCCTTTGATTGCATGGAATGGGCTTGATGACCTTGATGAAGTGACATCAGTCAGCTTCTTGACACAGTGGCAACTCAATTACACTTGAGAGTTGGCTCTTATTCTGCTAGTGAAATCATTTGAGAAACTGGACCTGAAATAATAATTTGTGAATGCAGAAGACGAATGCACAGGCAGAAAATTTCTGAAGCTAATCTCCTCCCTGTGCCAGGCTTTTAGAGATCAGGAGAGCAGAACCCTGCTGAAAGGGTCCTGGCTGCACATCACAGTTCCCAAGCTGAGCTCCAAACAGAAGGGGTTGGTACCAGTGACCATACGTGGTCCTTCAAACTCCCTGCTGCTGACTGAAATGAAGAAGAATAAACTTGAAAAGCTTGAACAGCCGCTGGCAATTTGTAGGATTTAAAGACCGTATGTGTAACAGCTATAAATACTAATTTGCTAAGAATCAGTTTAAGGAATCAGATAGCTTCCTTTAACGCTTGGAGTTGGGCACTGATTCCTCCAGCCAGTGGGAAGAATGGATGAGCAGCAAAATGAGTGATTAATTTGTCCCTCTCACAAGCCTCATCCTTAGCTAGGTCTGCTTGTTCCGTCACACTCTGTCGCAGTTATGGCACACTAAATAACAATGTGTTGCCTAATTTAAGTCACTAGTTTGAAGCCAAGTTGTAACTTTTCAAGGAATATTTGCACCTTAAAAACAGAAATGAACTTACAGAATAAACCACTGAAAAAGATAGAAGAAGAGTTTTACTGACAACAGCTGACAATATTTAGCAATGTCATCTGCAGAGAATCAGATTTTTCAGCTAGTCAATAATGAATATTAAAGCAACCTGGGAACTTTAAAATCCTGCTGTTCCTGTCTGCACTGCTGATGACAGCAGACAGCTAAACAGAGCTGCAAATAACTTAGAAGAACGCATCGCAACACTGACTCCCTTCATAGCCTCGCATCGCCTCCAGCTCCCACTTGTTAATGCGCTTACAGCAACCACTCTCCTCACAGCGCTGCCACAGGCAACCACACTTCAGCAAACCAGGTCCAAAAATACTCTAATAAAGCTAATTGACAAAATATTGATTGAATTATTTTCTCAGCTTCACACCTGAAACCTCAGACTGCGAGTGGTAATCCTATTTACCAGCTCCGAGAGAGGTATCAAGTCCTAAAGCTTACAGCCTCTCACACATCTTCAGTAGACCATGCTAGTAGGGATTTTGTCAGAAATAAATTGTCTGAAAACTCCCCCAGAAGAGGATGTCACACATAAGGAGATGGCAAGTGCTGCCACGCTGAGGTGCACGTGTGTGACAGAGCCCATGTGTCCCAGCCGCTCGTGCCCTGCCCAGCCCCAGCCACTGCACGTGGTCAGAGCTCTGTCCCAAGCTCATTGAGTTCCCTACTCAGACTCCCAATTCACAGCACTTTGGAGCAGGCCAGGAGCCCAGCCAAGGTCAAGCTGAAAGCAAGCCACCACTAAGTCCAGCAGGTAGGCTGAGCCTGCAATGTTTACAGCTTTCTGTGATACATGGTAGAATTTTAAATGCACAAACCAAGGTCCTACAATGAGATGGTAGGCAGCAGTCCTCTCTCAACAGTCTGTCCAGCATAATGCAGAGACAGGAAAATAGCGCTCTCCAAAACAGGCAAGTGCAAAATCACAAGCTTTACAAATAAAGACACTTCTAAAAACAATTACAGTGGATGCATCTCTTTAGGAGGAAAATCCCTGCTGCTACTGCCAAGAACTTTTCTACAAACTGCAACGCCAAGGCTTGGCTCTTCTTCAAATTCTTGCCCTTTTCATCATAGCCAACTTTCCCTGTTAGCGCTTCTTTGGTGTAGCACTCTTTTTGCAGACAAAAGCCTCTCGCACCAGCCCACCAGAAGTTACCGTACCCAACAGCCTATTTTCAAAATGCCCTTCCTGCAGCTTCAACACAGGGAAATGTTTAATTTCCAGGAGCTGTCATCTAAAGCCTGTCATTTGATTCCTTTAAATTTGCCAGATTGAGGAGTTCTGTAAACAGATGGATTAAGTGGCATAGATTTTTTTAAAATTTCAAATACTGCACTATGATTTACATACTTATTGCCATGGGAACATCTCAACAAAAGCCCTTATTTTCAAAGAAAAATGCCATTTCTTCACTAGGCTAAAGGTATTCAGCATTTCCAAAAATGGGGCAACAATTTTCGTGTCTGAAGAGGGGCTCATCTCATATATAGCTATAAATTTTTATGTGCAATTCCGCTCTGAAAAACCATTTCATATAAAGATAACAGCTTTGAAAATCATCCGATCTGTCCTTGTGTAAAGTCAAGGCAATATATCCCAGTTTTACAACACTGTTTGTTCCTCTCAGGACAGTGAACTATTTTGTATTCATCTGTCTTGAATGGTTCAGGCAGACCTCTGCAACCCCATGGGATTACACATATGACACCACAGTGCTGCTTTTTACAAGTCAGGTTTCAGAATTGCTCCACTTTACTGCTAGCTTCTATATTCAGAGAATAAAAGGTGTTGTAAAATACTAAACTCCCAAGTTCAGGATCTAGAATATACACATTAATTAATTACTTATTTTTAAAATTAGGTCCTTTAAATTTTAGGCAGGATCATTATTTGAAAATTATACTCCTCATATAAAAATTGTAACTGTATATTATATTTAGGTGTTGCATAAAACATATAAAAAAATTCCAGCTCCCTCAGAATTCAAGCTGTTTGCCAGCAAGATGTGTTTGGGTGCTGCATGTACCAACAAGCTCTGCAGCTGCCATTCCCTGTCCCAGAGGTTTTGCATGCCTGCCTGGACTAAAAAAAAAAAAAAGTTTCAAAGACAGTATGTTCTTGAAAGATTCATTAAAAAAAGAATCAGCAGCCAGAGAGCAGAAACCCCCATTGTGCACTTGCTACGGAGGGTCCCAAGGTAGGTCTGGCACTGTGCAGTGAGCAGGATGTGCATCCCTGGAGCTGTGGCCTCCAGGGTGTGTGCCTTGATGGGTGTGAATATCCAGGTGAGAGGCAACTGGGATGAGTGTGATGAATTAGAAGGCTGGACAAAATTCATGGCAAACCAGGGTGCATGTGGAATACACCTAAAACCTTCATCTGTGTTGCTGCCATACAATAAAGCATGGCATAAACTGGTAATTTAATCTTTCTGGCCATTGGAACAGGTGTAGCAGCTACCTTAATGTTCTTGCTTTTATCTGTACTTAACATAATACTTTGCCTTTATTTTTCTCTTTGTACAAGGCAGAGATTAATTCACAGATATATGCAGAATGTGATCCAAGCCTGCAGGTAAGTCAATGGGCTCTGCATTAGCAGTGCAAAAGCTAAAAGTGGAATGTGTATGTGTATCTTACACCACTTATGAAACTATTTCATCTGTTTATAAAATGTGAAAGTATCATCCGTTGGTCTTCCCAAACTCTGTTGAATCGTGACTGCTTTGCACTGAACAATGGCCTATGCTAGCTTCACTTTCACTAGGTGTGTCTGACTTTGCCTGTTCCTATACAGGCAAAGCCCAGAAGCTGCATACCAGTAATCACATAAATTGGAAAGTAAAGAGGGAAGCTAAAATTGTGTAGCGTTTAAAAAAACCATGAAAATAAAAAATCAATCAAAAAAACAGAGCACCACCACCACCAAAACCAGCCAACCATGTGAATAAACACCCACTTCAAAAAGGGAAAAGGTCAAGAAAGCAACTTGGAAAGGATAATCGAGTCTCATGTGAAAAAGAGACTTCAAGAATCTCAAGGACAGAAGGAAAGAAACGGGAGGGGCTTGAAAAACAACAGAACTCACTGTGCACAAATGCCTGAAACAAAGGCATTCAACACTGGCAATGAAAACACCTCTCCCTCCCCAAATACAGGTAGCCCAAGACCTTTACTGAGCAGCACAACTTCCCCTGGGAAATCATCTCATTTTGAAAACCCACCTTCATCCCAGCTGCGGCTGCTGGCCCACTGGGGTCCACAGCCTGGATGTGGCAGGGTTTGCTCCCGCGCACCACAAAGCCCCAGCCCACGGCGTCCCCAACGATCTGGAAAGAGGAAAGGACAGGATCACTTTCAAGCAGCTCCATGAAATTCTAGGGGGCAACTTCTAAATGGTGCAAGACATAATTTCAACATCTCTATACTTCCAACACATAGTAGAGTACAGGCTGCTGTGTCACTCATGGGAAAGGCTCTATCCAAATGATTCCTCTTGCTTTAGTGAACTTTTTTTGTTGAACTAGGAGGCTGCAAAAGCAATGCTTCCAATGACTAGGTTCAAAAACGTCTTTAAAGAAAGGCTCTAATAATGTATGTCAGTCAAATTTTCTGTCCCATCATATAGAAAGACCCTGGTAGAAAACTTCAGTTTGGGTAGGTGATCCACTCCAGCAGAGCAGGAGCACCAAGTCTGGATGAGTTTGTATAATACAAATGTTACTGGCTTTATGTAATTTTACACCCCTTTTAAGTCAGCAGTATCACACTGGCATAAAGACAGGATAAACAAATGCCGAATCAGACCTGAAATTTGTGGAAGTACTGACCATGGACTTTGGGATTTTAAAGTACAAACCTCAGCAAATGCAAATAAGCTCCAATTATCCCGTCAGAAAATGTCTGTTTGGATTGCCCTATGCATATAACATGCAGAAAATAAAGAAAAATACTGGAGACATACCGTAAAAGTTTTTCTAACATATGGGGCTCCGGGCATCAAGAGTTCATCAGCAGTCACAGGTCTCTTTAATACTGTGGAGGTACAGAAATGAATATTCAATAAAAACATTCCTCTGGAGTTTCTCCTAATAAATAAGATACAGTGTTGGGATGCCTCTTTTTGGCCCCACTTCCCATTCATGCTTTCAGTTCTTGCAGACTTGCTTGAAAGCAGTAAGAGAACCAAGGAAAAGCCTGCAGAATAACTCTGAGTATAAATGATGAGATCTTTGGAAAACTGGGGCATTTAGCCAACAGACTTTGTTGTCTGCAATCAAAATCTCCTAAACACTATCACAAAAATCAGAAGTGGCTTTTCCTGTGTCCAGTGTTGAAACAAGTGACCAACCTTCCTGGCATGGAGCAGCATTCCTTCCCAGCTTACTGTGTACTTGTTGGGTGCTCTCTGCTACTTCATCTGAGTTGGGTTTGAATCACAGAATTAAGCAGCAAGAAAATCCTGCTCAGGTGAGGAATTATCTCAAGAGATTTCTGCAGCTGTGGGCACAGACCTATAACTCCCGTCTTATCCAGGGACAGACTAGGTAACCTACAGGTGTCTGGGATTTTAAACGAAAGGAAATACCAGTAAGTTTCTGCAGGTCCCCATTGCCTTCCTATGTAATGGCATAATTTTCCTCTGAACAAAGTAAATCTAAAGTTCTGCCAAAGCAAATCAATACCATCCTGTGTACCATTTTTTATCTTTCCATAAATGCTTCACGATACAGAGGACAACATAAAGATATATGCTGTTCACCCTATTTGTCTGCTTCACCCTTAAAATTATGTCTTTCTTTTAGTGATAAATAATTTTGACAATGTCTGTCTTTTCAGTCACAGGTGGGAGACAATTTCTCACAGATGGTATTTGAAGACATTCTTGAGCTTCTTAATGACATTCATGGGAGCAGGTAGAATTCTAGCAGAGAAACCAATACCTTTTTTTTTTTTTAATAAGTTTCCCATGCATTTTGACAAACTGTCATTTAGCCAGTGTTACACTTCGCAGAGCCTGTCTAGTCAATGTGAAAAAACTGAATGAGTGCGCTCATTTGACAAGTCAGAATCAGGTAAATCATCCATGCAGGGCTCCCTTCTGTGCCTCCCTTCATTAAACCTCCAGAATTTTTTTTTTGTTTGATGATTGTTTTTCTACATGATTGGTCAAGTCATGACCTGGGTGTTTTTTAAGTGCTTGCCTGCAAGAAAGCTTGTCTGACAATAAATACACTCTGCCTTTTGTTTATTAGCACGTAGTTCAGCAACAGCTCAGGGTCTGGATAGCAGGAAGCTATTTGTGAACAAAGTCTCTTTATAGTCAGCAGAGGATAAGAATTCCTCATAACACTTACCTCTGACAGCCTTATGTTAACCTATGCGAGCTGTCGTGTGGATCTGTACTTGGGCTCTGGGAGAAATAACCCTACATTGCCAGTAATTGTATAATTCTTAAAAATCAGTCTGTTTATAAGCCCATTGCTGTCTTCTTTCAAATATGAGTCTGTTAAAGCTATTCAGAGTTTGAAAACTAGTCCTAGGGGAAAATTTCTTCTAAAAAATTTATGCAAGAGCAACATCAGCCTATTCTTTTTCTTCCAGTGTTGTATAATCAGCTGTATTAAAATAAACTTGTTCTCACTACTCATGGGCTGACACTTCATATAAAATCAGAACCATAAATGAACAGAATAGTTGGCATACTTCAGATAACACACACATTTATGCATAGCACATGAATGCTGTTTTATCTGCCCCAGAAAATTTTCTAGGATGTAATTAATGTACTGCGGACAAACAGCTCCCCACACAAAAGCTACCAGAGCGTTTCTGGAAAGTATACATGAGAGATATGCTGCCAAAACATGATACTGTAGCACCCTCTATATAGGGGCAAGCCCCCTGCATAAAGGGGTGAGCATACTGGAAGGTGGTGCTGAACATCCAACAGCAACACACTCCGAGAATGCGATGGCCACTAGAACTGACAGCATTTCCCAGGCTGGCAGCAGGTCTGCTGGAGAGGGTTATGGCTTCTGAGCATAGAATCCTACTGAGTCCTTCCAATTATTTTAGTTCAGAGCTTCATACTGAATTCCCAGCAGAGCTTAAGCAGAGGGAAGGAAATGTGCTAACAGGAGAGAAAAGGAAAATATCCTTCCCTTTCTGATGGCCACTCTGCACAGCAGGAATGATATGCACTTTAGTTCACTCATCTCCAAAGTAAATGGTCAATGTTTTGAACAGCATTCACCTAGTGCTTGAGGCACTCTCTTGTAATCACTTCAAATGCCAGCATCCTTCTGAAAGCAAAGGTTACACATACCCACTGAAGCCTTACCCCATTGTACAGTACTCCCCACACCACTGGCAGAGACTTGGTGAATTTGAAATAACAAGGAACTCAAAGGGCAGCAGGGGCTCTGTTTGATATTCAGGGCTGTTTCTGAGGGAAACAGGGAGGCTGAAACAATATCTATCTTGGTCTGTTTTTCCCTTTCCAGATGTACAGTAAGAAACAATTTTAAGTGAACTGTGGAAGAATGGGTGTGTTTAACCTTCCGGCGTGGGATAGGAAATCCTTTCAAAAGGAAAATAAGCTTCAATGCTACTTCTACCTTCTGAACAGACCAGTGTAAGACTTAAAACAAATGAAAATGTTCGAATGGTCTCTGACAGGCTGAAACAATGGTGCCTCAGTTTTTTTTAGAGGCTGCTGTTTTCTGAGAGGTGTTATTTCATGGCAGCTCAAGTGGTCACTGCATAGTTAAACTCTCCTCTGACTTGCACCTAAGGAATGTCTCTAGGAGGAGATTTGAACCGGTTCAGAGCTTGGCAGTGAAGAGGCAAATCTAGGCCTCTGACTGCGTGTCCTCCTACGAGATAAACTGCAGCTCAAACCACAATTATGGACTTGACGCAGAGATTACTGGAGGCAGACGTCTGGCTTGTGTTCAACAGGACTGCAGGCTAGAAGATGATAGTAGTTCCCTCTGGCCTACAAAATCTGTGACACTGTGAATTTTTAATGTCTTCTTGGAAACATAAGCTTGGGTGTGATGATTGGCATTCTTCACATCACCTTCTCCCAAAGAGATGTCTGCACCCTGGCTGCTGTGCATCGTAAGCCATGCTGGTGCTCACCAGATTTGGGGTTGCAGAGCACGGGGGGGCTGCTGCTGAGTGTTGGGCTACTGCTGAAGTACCCGCTGCTGCCACAGCTACTCATGCTGCTCCTCCGCACTGCTGACACAATCTTTATCTCCTTGGTGGGACTCACTACAAGCAGAGAGAAAACAAAGAGAGAAAGGGAGCTGGTATCAGTTATTAAGCCATTTCCCTGTTTCTTTTTAGAAAAAAATCAACAAGCCATGCTTTCACCGACAACACTGGGAATGGGTTAGTGTGTCCTACGTTGTTAGAAGAGTCATTGCATGAGAGTAATGCTGTAACTAACAGGATTGCTGAACTGCTCCCATTGCAGTGTTTCCTAAGAGGCATTTTAATATAGGGAACTAGGTTTTTCCAGTTTTGCTTTCCCTTCTTTCAGTTCTTACTAGATATTGCTGTACACAAATTCTGCAGGGTCCCTTCCCCTCACTTTTAATCTTCTTGAAAACTCCACATAGAATGTATGACAAATTACTTTGAGTTTGGGGGACTTAACCAATTCAGTTTGAACATGGACACCAAATTTTGATCAACATCTGAAATGCCATTGGTACAGATACACCCCGGGACCTATAGGTTTGGTAAACTGAGTGAATGGACAATCCCTATGAACAGGGACACATAATACTCAGCCCTGCTTTTTCTTCTAACACTGAAACCCCTTGTCCAAAACCAATTTTTTAATATTCCACAGAGTCACTCTATGTACAGCAGTATAATTAATGAGTCACCTGAGAGAAAACTGTTGTGTTTCCTGTTGTCATGGTTCTGTTTGCGCAGGCAAAAGGGGCTGTCATGGCTTTCTGGCATCAAGCGAGATTTCTCAGTGAGGAGCTCCATTAATCTCCGCCGCCGGCGGAAATTCATTCTGCACTGGTAGAGCAAGTTGCTGTCCATAAAATGGTGCTTGTTGGACACTAGGAAAAGAAATGGATAGAATGTCTCTGCCTGGTAGGCATAGAAAGAAATCCAAGCCTACCCGTGTGCAACTTGTGCACTACAGACCTTGCTGTAAGGAAGCAAAGCTCAGAGCTCTCCTCTTCCCCTGTGCTGATTCAGAAAGAGGAGGAAGGTGGTCAGCTTCACATGGGTGGCTTCAGTATACACCCTTTATAGCAACAGTAACAAAGTACGAACTGTAGTGGCAAATGCTGCGAAGAATCTTTTATACCACTTTGATTAATGACATGAACTTCTTATCGCCAAGTGGAAATAGAAGTACTTTACCTCTCCATGACAGGTTGCATAATGGTCCACCTCCACACACGCTTCCTCTGTATGCCGCTTGCTGCTGCCGCTCACTACAGACCAGGCCCAGCTCCTTAAGTCAAGTTTTGTGTAAATTCATCAGTCTAGGACAGCCCCTGGGAGCTCTGTCGAACTACCTTGTTCAGAGCTACAGGGCAGCAAAGAATCAAGACCTGTGTATTTCCTCTGTCTTGTTCACCACAGACACCGTGTCCCCGACATTTCCTGCAGGCCACTTCCCTCCTTCGCACGGATACACAAGGTTTGGGAACAGGCACCTGGCCAAAAATCCTTTCTTACATAATGAACAAAATCTTAATCA
The DNA here is from genome assembly GCA_013399195.1 of Dicrurus megarhynchus. Lineage (NCBI taxonomy): Eukaryota > Metazoa > Chordata > Aves > Passeriformes > Dicruridae > Dicrurus > Dicrurus megarhynchus. The sequence goes on from VXAD01001536.1 coordinate 1,310,314, forward strand.
CAACCTGTTTGGACACTGAGAGCAAATCCCAGGCTGCTCGTGTCAGAGCAGGAGCACCAAACCTACCCCCAGAGTGCAACATCCCTGTAATGTCTGCGTGTTTGCTGCCACCGATGCTGCATCTTAACAGCGATGAAAAACGCAGTAGTTGGATGGAGCTCTGTGCCAGATCCTGAAAGTGCTCTGACTCCTGCAGGTCCTGATTGCAGGAAAGCCCTCTGGAGTACTCTCTGCATCAGTACTGCAGCATTTAAAACAGCTGCAGTAGGTGTTTGGCAACATTCTTCTCCATTTTCACCCAGCTTCTGTGATCATGTTCCATAGAAATAATTTCCTACAGTTGACCTTTTCAATGAAGAATCCAGATTCTGGGTTTTCCTAGTTTATAAATGACATTTCTTGCAATACTAACTTGTAAGAACTGGTGGGCTATAGCTATTTATGTGTAAACAACAACACAGGCATGCACTGAGTCTAGGATTACATGACTCAGTTGATAGCATAGGGTTAAAATGTTTTAAAATTGTAGTAGCTTAGATAGGCTTTGAATAGGCATTGTTTCTGTTAAATCTTGTGACTCTACACCTGTGTACCTACAGTACAGGTAGTACAGTTACACTGTGTTATAAGTATGCAATGATTATTTGGAAATTGCATATTGTATAATCAATAAGAATCATGAGGATATTGTGGGAGAGGGACTTGAAGGGGTTGCAGTGTATGCCTAAATGATTACAATGTGCTTGAAGTGTATGCCTGATTGATTACAATAGAACTCGAAACTCATGCTCGATTGCTCACAATAGTACAATGTGTAGTTAATGATTAACATATGATTCTATAGCAGTTATGTAAGAGAAGAGTATAAAAGTGTTTTACCCCAAGCCCATGTCGGAATCAGATTTGGGTCTGTACCCCGATTCCCAGAGCTCTTCAATAAAAGCACCTGCATATAATCATTCTGTAATTATGTGTTTCTACGCTAACACAGTCACTTGGCCTCCTACTGCAGACACAGAGCTTTTGCTCTGCCCAACACATGGGTTCTAAAAACCAGCAGAGTCCAAGGTGCTACAGAAGACCCAGAGCCTGGAGCCCTGCTGGCCTGCTTTCCTTTCATTCTCATCCCCAACACAGTCTTTCTTGCTCTCATCCCTTTTTAACACCTCCCTGTGTCTCAGGTTACTCTTCCTGGACCCCACAGAACTACACTACACATGACAACCTCGCAAAATAGGCTGTATTTGCACGTAAACTGCCAGTAAGTCATTTGATGTTTGTGAGCTGAAGAAATAACCTCAAAGAGGAAAAAGCCCAGTCACCTTCTCCAGGGATGTCAAGTCACCCAGACAATAAGGAAGATGCCAGCCCTAGGTATGATCCTCAGGGCACCATCTTCTATGTGGATGCAGAAACTGCCTTATGAGGTCAGACCATCTTGAAAAGAAGCATGTCCCTTGCCTGCCTGGGTCACTGTAAGAGAGGCCACTGTCTGTATAAATGGACTTCTGCCTTTGGGACACGAGGAATAATCAAGACACAGGAACTTTCTGAACTGCACATGCTTGTGCCCAAGCTGCCACACAGGCCATCTGCCCCAGAGTCACACGGCGCAGGCTGTAAGGCATCCCTTAGATTGCCTGGTTCTGTCAAAGATCTTTGGAAAAGATGGAAAAGCGGCAAAAACCACTTAGTTTTCATCTGCTTCATTTTGGTGCTGAATCTATTGTGTCCTCAGGGATGCAAAACGGCTTTGTTAAGTCCAATTTAGCATTGCAAGTAACTTGTTACTGTGCTCTGACACGTTAATTAGTGCAGGTACACACTGCTGCTGTGCTCCCCATTTTGGATACATATCATGTGCAATACTATTAAACAACACTTACTAAAATCACTCTTTTTGAAGAACGGAAGTAGAGGAGGAGAGATTTGGAGATTTGCCTACATCCCCCAAAGGATTTTCTGTCAGAGGCAGAGTTAGTACGTAGGTGTTCACAGCTACCAGTTTCATTTTAAGATCACTGACATAATAAGTAAAAGTAGCAATATCTAGCTAGTATCTTACCACATTATTAGAATAACCTAATTTAAAGACAAAATTTTTTTTTATTTTGAGGCCATCTCAAACTCAGTCTGAAAAAGGCAAGCTCTACTTATTCAGCACTACTGTGATTCATAATCTTAAATGAAAGAGGGCTCCACAAATGCTCCCATGGAAAGAGAACTACTGTGGCCAACCATTCACAGTGTAAGAAATATCAGTACGGTTTCTGAGTCAAGTTAAATATTACAACACCACGGTTTTAAACTAAAATTATTCTGCTGTTTGTGTCACTAACTGAAATGCTCTGACAGTACTCAGAAATTATGATAATCAGAGACAAACACACACTCGTGCTGCAGACATTGTCAAGCACTCTGAAATTCAGGAATTAGTGACCATGAAACTAGATAATGTAAACATTTTAATGCCAAGATACTGAACATATTTTAGAATAACAATACTTGTTTTGACTGAAATATTTTCATATTTATATACTTAAAGCAGCAAAGCTTAGGTTTTCCATTGAAGTCATTAATCTCTGCTGTAACTACTTCAGTCCACAGAAGGGTAAATTTTTATACAATAAATGAGTGCAAGTGGAAAAGCTAAGTCAAATGACTGTGTGTTGGAGAATATTTGTATATGATTTACACAACAAAGGGTTTGCAGCCAAAATGTTTATGACATGCAGCATCAGTATAGAATTTGGCATGCTCCTTGACTTTCATATTTTAACCTCCTCACTTCTAAGGATAGTTCACGTATCATGTGTTTGTAGCATCATGTAATTTTTTACATATTTAAAAAGAAGCTAAAAATATAAATAGGCGTAGTATAGCTCAGACTGCCTCCTTGTGCATACATCATCAAATAAAATCTCTCACCAAAATTAATTCTGTGCCTCATGGAGCTCTGTTTTTTAATCATCTGACTTATTCATGATTTGTGATTAAATGTCCAGGCTGTGACTCGGCCTAAGGATGATTGTATCTGGAAAGGTGTGGAAAAAGGGATTTCCAGACCACAGATCAGAAGGAAGAGGCTGAGGAGGGGGAGGCAGATGTGGATGCTGGCTGCCTCTGAAAGCTCTCCTCAGGTGCAGTGGCTGACTTTCAGCAAGAACCAGGAGAAGCTACACATGCCCTTGTCCTTGGTGAGTCCCAGCTATGTGAATGCTGGATGCAGAGCACACACAGAAGGTTGGGTTTGTGGCACTGGCAGCTGCTGGGTGAGAGGTACAGGTGCAGTCACGGGTACTCAGCTCAACTGCTTTAGCAGCTCACATCTTGCTGCAAGCAGCAAAGGAAAGTAGGAGTGAAAAGCTTCTCCAAACCCATGGCAGAATGCTGAGAGAGTTGCACAGACTTGCCCAGGAGAGGTTTTTTTAAAGGTAATTCAGAGGTTGTTACCTCTGGGTGTTGACTCAGAGGCAGTAGCAGATAAACTTGTGGCAGCTGACAAGGCTCTTGGTCCAGGTATCTGTACCTCTCACGGAAGCTGCTGCTCTAGATAGCGATTGACATTGCTACTCCTCAATTAGTTCACTGCTCTTCATAGCACAGCACAGAAAAGCAAACTGGCACCCATTTCAGTTTGTCTTTAACAGTCAAGCCATGACTGACGAGTGCCAGGACCTGTATTTGTACATTATGAGGGTGATGCAAAGAGCAAGGTGGGGTGAATTCATGTTTCTCGTTCCAATTTAATTCACGGCTGTTCAGGTGGCAACACGTTTATGTTACAATGTGCACCTTTATGCAACAGAAAGAAATGTACCAAACAGAGTAAAGTAAAAATATGGTGACTGGCAACCTCCAAACCCATAAAAGTTCACAAGAGCATTCATGGTCCTGGAAGGAAAGGCACCAACACTAACAAATACTCACCGATGTCAAACTTTGGAGGTAGGGTCACAACCCACCAGTCTAATCTCCCACATACACAGGCCACAACATTTCTCCCAGAAACAAAATTTAACAACTATCTTTTTATCTTACAAAAAAAATTAGTTTACTCATACTTTAAAGCTTTTATTGACCACTTTACGATTCCCTTTACGAGCTATTCAAGCCTTCAGTCACCTGCCCTGCCAGACAATAAAGATTTAACTCAAAGCTGAATTTGCTTAACTTTAGCTGCTAATCCCTGGATTTTGTCACACCTTCATTAGAAAGTTACGTACAATCTGGTCACAAATCTTTGCAAAGAAGTCTGTGAAGAGATGAAGCCAACTCTCAAATGTATTGTTTATCACCTGAATAAATACTACCCCCTAAATTCTGACCTTTTTGTAGCCCTTCTTGAGTCCTCTTCAGAATTATCTTTCCTAAAAGTCCACTTATCTGAACTGCATGCCCACAATTACAACCTCACTCCTCTTTTCTTACTGGCTGTTTTTCTTTTTGTACATCTCAGGCTCACAGTTACTACTGCACTCTAATGCAAAAATAGCATAAAATAGGAATAATTTGTGCCCTGCACACCTTCCTTTCCCTTCGCAGCACTGCTCCACAGCAATGAGTGGAGCCTGTATTCTCAGTTCCTAGATGTATTGCCTTGTAGTTATACCATTAGCTATACAAAAACCCCATCTCTTTTGGGGTAATGACCGTTTAGAGTTCAATTATTTGTTTACTGTCTTGTCTACCCTTAAGAGTTTGCAAATTTCATTGGCAAGGGTTTTAGCTGGTCATTCATCATTTATGTTACTATAAAGATAAGAAAAATCGGAATATTTATTTTGGATTTTCTCTGTTTGGGAGCACTTAATGTTGCAGCTTTGGTGCTTCTTGTGCCTGGCTGTTTCACAGTTTCTGTACAGATACATAAAATATAAATAGTAACATCCATGCAAATCTTCTTTCAGCTTCTGATTCTGGCATAAAATCCCAGGATCTGCATGGAGCTCAAAGAGCCTTTTCCACTTTTTCAAGGAGGCTGATGCACAGCAGAGATAGAAATATTAGCTTTACACTGATTTCATAGAACCCAGGAAGCTTTAGAATGTACAAAAGCCTATTTTAATAAATGGTATGACTCATGCCTGAAAAATCAGGCCATTTTCATAACTGGCTTTTCCCCCAAATCCCTCCCACCACTTCAATTTCCCATGATTTTTAGCGCTGATAATCTGTGTACATCTCCACTGCAGTGATTAATGCCTTCTACCAGCTGAGAGCTGCAGTCCCCAGTAGGACACATCCAGCGAGGCACTCCAGCTGCTCTGCACATCCCCAGAAACAACGCTGTCACCAAGCAAGCTTGTGGCTGGAGCCAGGGAACGGCTGCTCCATGTTGAGGGAGCAGTAGGAAGGAGATCAAAGTTCCACGAGGGGCCAGATGAGCAGCTTTTCTCAAGAGAGCAGAGGACACATTGAAGTGTGTGCTTGTTTGTTTGTGTGAGAGTGTGCTTGTGCTAGGGTTAAGAGGAAGAGGTTATAAAACATGAGCGGAGTGTATGGATTTTTCAGTGTGGATATGTCATATCTTTCTCCACTTAAAGACAAAAGCAGCACTGAACTCTTTCCAACAGTGCACAACACATTCCCAAGCCTTTCGCTGCACAAGGCACCAGCCCCAGTCTATTCAAAAGTACACTTTATCTTTTTAATGAGGTAGTTTCCTCTATTAAAATGATATGAAATGCAGTCTGAAGTTGCAGGAGATCATTCTAGACCTTCACTATTACTGGCTGCAATAGCCTGTGCCTTCATATAGCAAGTCACAGATGACCATACCAGTTCTGACCTCTGGAGTGGCAGGATATTACCCCAGAAAAAGAGCTGACATCATGCCAAGAACAAATGCAGGATGATGAGACATACACTGACAGGCTGCAGGGGCTGGCAGGGGCTGGGGGACTGTCTGAAGGAGAACACAGCTGGAGCTGCTTCCACCTGCACCCAAAGCGTGCCCAGGGAAGGGTCTGGCTCCCACTCCATGCCATTTTGCTTTCTCATTCCCCTCTCCAAAGCAGAACCAGTGTTTAACAGGGAAGGAAACAAATCAACACATAAAATACTGGTTCCTTAAAAAAATGCCTCTCTCTATGGATAGCACACAGCTTGCTGAGCCAGCCTCCTCTGTGCCTCAGGCCTTTGGCCAGCCCAGTTTTGGTGCCTTGCCAGAGAAACAGTGGAAGTGTGTGTCCACTTTGGCTTTCACAGAGCAGTGGGGAGTCTGTGGGCTTGGCAAACACTGACAGCTGCTGAGACCTGCACAGGGCAGCTGTGCAGCTTTCAGCCAGTCCTCACCCCACACTGCCCACCTCTGCCACATGACCCAGCCACTCCGTGCTGCCCCTCGTCCACTCCTGCCTTGCACCGACCCACGTGTGGCTGGAGGAGAGTAACTGGCACTTTATTCAGCACTGGACAATGCTTTCCCCACTCCTCTCAAAGCCTTCCTGTTTTTCTGCTAATCTGGCACTGCAATGCATTTTAATAATGGCACCTATTCAGATTAGTTTCCTTTTACTCATTGATGAATTCCACCTGCTTGGATCTCCCACAAATCCAGGGAGAGAGGCTACAGATGTTCAGTGAGCACAGGGCCCTGGATCTTGGGTCTTGGATTCCCTGCACTGTGTAAACACAACACTTGCATTTCCACCTTTTATGAATGTTTATATGCTATGCAGACTGTAGATAAGCCCACCTGTGCATGTATTCAATCATCACGTTAAACTCTCAGCAGTGCAGCTGCACTAAATTGTATTTTTTTCTTATTTGGATTACAAAGAATTCACTTTGAACAGACAGTGGGTCTAAGCTTGAACTGCTCTTGTTTCTGCTGATCCCCTCGTATAAAACTGCAAGGCAGATTCTGGCCCTGAAATACAAAATCCAGAGAGCTGTTCCAGCTCATCCTACTAAGGGTGAAGTCAGCAAGTATGTCCAGAAATAAATAGGTCCTGGAACTGTAAGTAGGTCCAGAAAAAAAAAGCTGCGCTATAACTACAGCTCTCTGAGCTATATCTAGGGAGAGCTTTCTGAGCAGTTTCAATGAACTGTAGTATATTCATGTAGTCCAAAAAAGGTCTAGACAACTTTTATAATGTCTTTAAAGCATCAGGATTACAGTAGAAAACTGTCAAAAGTTCCTTGGGAACTGAAATTCAGAGTATCCTGTTCTTATTAAAGTGGTATGTTCTGATCAGTGCATTGACATGTAATTTCTGCTGCCTTAAAATAGGTATGCAGATAAGTGTTTCTATATACATTTTGTCTTCCCAGACAGTTTGCCATCTATTTGCAGTCTATTTTCAAATACACATTACTTACTCTAGCATGAAAAGCCAGTGTTGAATCACACACATTTCAGCAGTCTTTTTGGTTTGTATATGAGGATTTATCATCTTTAATTTAGTAAGTTTACAGAACATAGCCGACTGCTTTTCTTTGCTTCCAAATAAAGTATGGAAAGTAGAGTCTGTGGCAAGGGAAGCAGAAGATGAAAAGGCCCATCTGGGTATCTCTTTTTTTTTTGTTGCAGCTGTTAAAAACTGAAACCCATTCTCTGTCAGAAAAATAGAATTCAATAGTTATTATGAAAAGAATTTTTTATATGTTATTTACATAAAGCACAGAGCATGTGGCTCTTTCAAAAACCAAATCCATTCCCACTGTAGATAAAGACAACTGCAAGAAGAGCACAATGAGAAGCTGACAGACCAAGGAGCTGGGAGTTTATACAATTACATACAAAGTTCTTATGCTTTGACTTCTTACAAGGGCAAAATAATGAAAAATGTGCAAAGTGATCTCCAGATTTAGCATAAGCAGCTGAATTACTATGGGTGAGGTTACTGTCCCTACACATGGGAACTGCCAGGGAAGAGCTGCCACACAAACAACTGAGTGCTTCTGCCTGGCATCAGCACAGGGGAAACAGGACTTACAATAAAAACAAAGTTGTGTTGCAGGACATCACTGACTAACTGAAGGCTTGTGTTTTACTGATAAATTTAAATCATCTGTAAAAATGTGATGTTTTACAATTTTTAGCATAAAGAAAGCTTGGATATATCCAAGGGCTGATGTGATTCAGGTTTCAGATCAACTAGAAAAATTGTTTTAAAAAATACATGTGTTAATTTTGGAGGAGAAAGCCTATGATCAGCTAAGTCAAGGATTTATGGTATGCTTCAATGATACTTATAAACTTCTATCTGTAGTTGATCTTTCCAAGAAAGGGGTTCCAAAGAGAAATCTTGAATTAAGGAAGTGTATATTTCACATACATGGTGAGTTTTCACTTTCTAAGTGAATCATAATCAGCTAATCATAAGCAGTTGGACATCTAAGGTAAATATAGCAGCACATGCTTCATTATTAACAGCAATTTTAGAAGAGAAGGAAAGCTTTTCAACAAAAGCAAGAGAAATAATACTTTGTTAGATATTTAATCAACTTCCACAATTATAACAAACTTCCAATTGCATCATGTGTCTTGATGCTTAAAACTAAATGCACTGATCATCTTCACAAAGGAAATTCTGCTGTATGAAGGTACAGAGTCCTTGCAAAGAATAGGGAAAATTAAAATCGATATAAGACTTTCCTGCAGAGATAGGGATATAGCATGTGTCAACATTTACTGTTCTCACTAAGTCACTAAAAAGTGTTTTTTTTCATCTCTGAAAGTAATTTGCACAGTGGAGTTTGCTGATAAAAGATTAACTCTTGAAAGGAGATAAGCACCTGCTTCTCTGCTAAGACAGCAGAACATGTGTCTACCCTGAACGCACCAGGTCTGACCAAGTGCAATTATGTCAATAAAAGTTTTTACAGTTGAAAGGTATTTTAAAGGAGGGTGGAGGCTGAAGATATTAATATCATGCCTAAGACATCTTATCACATATTTTTTACCATCATAAAATCCTAGTGCTGACAAAATCATATAATTGCCTAGGTTGGAAAAGACCTCTAAGATCATGAAGCTCAACCATTAACCTGACACTGCCAAGTTCACCGCTAACCCATGTCCTTAAGTGTCACATCTACACATCTTTTAAATACCACCAGGGATGGTGACTCCACTACTTGCCTGGGCAGCCTGTTCCAATTCTAGACAACCCTTTCAGTGAAGAAATTTTTCATAATACCACCTAAACTGGTGCAACCTGAGGCCTTTTCCTCTTGCCCTGTCATTTGCTACCTGGGAGAAGAGACCGACCCCCACCTGGCTACAGCCTCCTTTCAGGGAGTTATAGAGAGTGATAAGGTTTCTCCTGAGCTTCCTTTTCCCCAGGCTAAACACCCCCAGCTCCCTCAGATGCTCCTCATCAGACTTGTGCTCCAGCCCCTTCACCAGCTCCATTGCCCTTCTCTGGACACACTCCAGCCCCTCAATGTCTTTCTTGTAGTGAGGGGCCCAGACCTGGACACAGGATTTGAGGTGTGGCCTCACCAGTGCCGAGTACAGGGGGACAATCCCTGTCCTGGTCCTGCTGGCCACACTGTTTCTGATACAGGAAAGACACCATTGGACGCCTTGGCCACCTGGGCACACACTGGCTCATGTTCAGCTGCTGTCAACAAGCACTCCCAGGTCCTTTTCCAATGGGCAGCTTTCCAGCCACTCATCTCCAAGCCTGGAGTGTTGGATGGGGTTCCTTGCATGGGGCTGTTATGACTCGAGTGCAGGACCCAGCACCTGGTGTTGTCGAACCTCACACCACTGGCCTTGGCCCATCAATCCAGCCTGTCCAGATCCCTCTGGAGAGCCCTCCTACCTTCCAGAAGATCAACACTCCCAACCAACTCGGTGTCATCCGCAAAGTCACCTTTGCTGCCCTTGATCCCTTGATAAAGATCTCCTTAACAAAGATAATTAAGAGGACTGGCCCCAGTAATGAGCCCTGTCCCCAGTACCATGTCTGGGGAATACTCCAGGCCTGGCCATCCAGGCAATTCTTTACCCAGTGAAGAGCGCACCCATCCACACCATGGGAATACAGTTTCTGCAGGAGAATGCCATGGGAAACAGTATCAAAGGCTTCACTGGTCTAGGCAGACCAGGTGTTTCAAAGAAAGCTGCTAGCCTGTCATCTCCAAAAGAGACTCTTCCACCCCTCAATCATTCAGGAAACCAAAGCCTTTTGAGAACTCACCACACCTATTCTGCTGCTGGTCTGAGCCTGGGAATCCGCATCCCAACCCCTGGAATAGAGTGCACAGCCATGCAAAATGCTTTGTGCTGAACTGTGCTGTGGTCACTGCTCAGGGAAGGTGCTGGGGGGATGCCAGGGAAGAAATTACACCAAGCACATGGAGTTGGAGGTCAGCAGCAGCTTGGGAAACCACAGCAATAAAAGAGACAGAATGTTATCTGGCATGAGAAGATGAGTTCTGCTGCTCAGACCCCCATTTTTCGCAGGGTCAATGGCACACACTGTATCATCTGTGGTACAAGGCAAGCCCTGTGTGTTTACATTCCACAATATATTGAAAAGTATTCATAAATGTGCTATGGTTGGTTGCTGCCACGGAGGAAATGCAAATTTTAGATGCTATCCTAAGACAGCATTGGTTTCTCTTAACAGTATTAAGCAGATTTTAAAATTTAAACTATTTATCACTGGAGATCCCAGACTTCAAAAATTTCTGCAAGGCAGGCAGATGTTTCTCCATCCCTCAAGCTTCCATACCCAATGAGTCCTTAGAGGAGGACAGGAAGGCTCTGCCTGTCATATCAGTAGCGCTCTGCTGCTGTGGATGCAGGTGCAAGGTAAGTTCTGCAGCAAGGGCCATAAGCAAGTATGAGCCAAAAATAACTCCATAAAGAGCTCTGTGAATACCCTCTTTCATCCTTGAACATCTCAGTATCTCTGTTTTCCAGACTGAGAAAGGGCTGACTATGTGTGGATGCTCACATTGTCCTCTGCCTGCCCCCAGCCCATCTTCTGCTGCTGCATGTGAATTTTGACCACAGTAGCTAATCTGTCCCACCATGTCCATTTGAAGAAGAACTAAGAAAGATCCAGTCTCCTGGAGGAAAGTTTTATCTATTAGCATTACCAAGCTGTAAATGCCTCACCATACTAGAAATGGGCTTTACTACAGCTGAGAAATGTGTACTGTGCATGTCTTGTCCCTGCCTTTAGTGTATGTGCATCACCAAATTTGTAATTCTTCCCATAATCTTTATTCCTATATTCTGGATGAAGGCCATCAGTGTTCACAAAAGCCAAGTAACTACTAGCAACTACAATCCCAACACAAGCCTTCAACAAATGTACAGTGCATAATTCCCTGCTACTTATGGGGATTTTATTCCATATTCCATGGGGGTACCAATTCACAGGAAAGGAAATCTGGGTCCTATTTGTGAAAATGGTGGTTTGTTGGTTATGATTTCACAGAATCACAGAATATTCTGAGTTGGAAGGCACCCACGAGGATCATCGAGTCCAACTCTTAAGTGAATGGCCCATATGGGGATCAAACCCACAACTTTGCATTATTAGCACCAGGCTCCTACCAGTGGAGTTAATCTCCATGATTTGTGTGGGCCAGTGAGATTTTGGCAAGAAGCAATTCAGCACTTAAGCGCATTTCATCATTTCATGCATGGTAGGGAAAATGTGTATAGTTACATGTGTCTAAAGAGATCAGGAAGATTATTTTAAAACTGAGAATTTGATGCTTTTACAGCATTTATACAACTCCTCTTAAACCACTGTTTTCCTTTTCAAAATTAGCATCCGTGCTTGTTTCCTGTGTGAAACCTGGTTTGTGTCTGACCAATTAAAGTGAAGAAAAATGTGTCAGGAAGCCATTTTGAATACAGTGCCTCAGCTGCAGAATAGAGCTTCTCTGAGTAATTGAAATGAAAGTCAGTATTAGTAAAAATGAACTGCATAATTCAGTTGTGGCTGGAAAATTACTACTGAGATTGGCAACTTGATGCAACAGTTTCTATTACTTTCCATGGCATTAGGTGGAGTAATAAATACTTCATAAGAATAATACAGCAAGCTTTATTTCATTCCATATTGTGGATATCAAACAATACTGCTAGGAAAAGATTGCCTTTAGAACAGGAAATGTTTTATTCTCCACTCCTGTTCAGTCAAGAGTCTTTCTGATGGTTCTGCCAACAAGGATGCCAATTAGTGTCAAGTAACATTTTGGTACTGCTGATGAGAGACAAAACAAAGGAAGCACAGTATGGTAAAATGAATTTACGGTACTAAGCCACAGAAAAATATCTTTCTTTTGTTTTTTAATTGGATCTAGAACTCGGTAAGATGAGTGGGAGGGTGCCAGGGAGAGAATACCACTCCTACCGTTTTACAGTTTATATCCCTAATTCTGTACTGGAAGTTCTCATTTTGAACTCCCTTCTTAGAGGAAGTCAGCATTACACGAACCTTCAAAGTTCAGATCATATCCAGTTGCTAAGATGAATCCCAAACCAGCTCTGTGTTAATTCTGCTAGTACTTTCATCAATATTCCTAACACTATCTAGACAAATTGTTGCAGTGAAATGAATGAGATCTCCTTTCACGAAGTGTGCACAAAGCATGTTCACTCATAAAAGATAAATCTCAAGCATATCATTCAGTTTTACTTTACTTCCAGCTTCCCCATCAAGTCCTTGTGAAATCCCCTTCCGTTACCTTTGTTTTAATAAAAACTGGGTGAGGAAGATGACTGTGCCTTGCAGCAATGCCCTGGTATTGACAAGTGAGAAGACCACTTCCTCAGCAATCAACCAATTCCCAGAACCCTGTCTTTACTTCATGAGTTTCAAATCTCTTTCCAAGAAGGTGCATTTCATATGGTCTTGACTACAGGAGCAGGACGGGCAGGGGATACATCTGCAGAATGGCCAGGGCTATCAATAGAGGAGCAGGGCCAGTGTCACTCAGGAATGCCCCCTGAAACCTGGCTTGACAGGGGCAAAATTACTTCTCTGCAAATGTGGTCTGCTGAGTATTTGCCTCAGTTAATGAAGCAATGGTTGATCTGCAAGAAAAGCCACATCCTGACTTTCTTAGCTCTGCAAAGATTTCAGTAACTAAGAAAACCCAGCTTTGTACCAAATGTTAAGTCCTGACTTTATTTCCTCTGCAAAAACATCTGTATCAGCATAAATCTCACTTTTTCTTTTTTTCTGTTTTTGTTTTTGTTTTTGTTTTTGGTAAGGAAAGTTTACCACATATGTAATATACGGAAAATGCTCACTAAAAATAGGAATGAAATCATTGCTGCTGTAAAGAGGAGGGGTGGCATACCTTTCCTGTCCATCAAGCTCTGAGCAGTTGGCACCCTATAAATCATAGGAAGCACAGGAGTAATTCTAGAACTGGAAGCTGATCACTGTAAACATTCAGGAGTAGTTCCTAGTAATTGCAAGTTAATGTGAACATTATTAGAACCATGACAGAACTGTGCAGGTCACTTACATGCCCATTTTTCTCTAATCATTAAAACTATGTTTTCTCGGGGAGAAACAAGCTCCCTAATCAATCTAGCATCTTGTGTACTAACAGCCTGCTGATATCATCAATTTGTTCTCTGTCAGAATTAGGGTTGATGTAACAACACTCGGACCACCAGGATCTGGTTACTTTCCCATTGTGCATTAAGTAATGTAGGTAACAGCTTCTGCCATTCTGTTGTCATCTCCTGGCACCCCTTCACTGCCCCAGAGGCACTGCCACTTCTATGGTGGGAAATGCCTGGTCACAGAAGGGCAACGTGCACTGAGAACAGATGACGACAACATGTTAAATGGGATTTAGTGCCAGGGATGTTAATTTCTTCACCCTCGGGGCAGTAGAGAGAGCAAACTGTCTCCTCCACCCTTAACAGAAGGAGCTTCTTGGTGAAGGTGGATCTGCCAGACTCATTATACTGGACCATGAAGAAATATTTGATTCCTGCCTCAAAGAAGTTATACCACCAGGACAAATACAATAACACTTCAACCAAAAGTGACGTCCTCTTTCTTGCCCAAACATACTAGAACAACTCTGCTACTTGCCCAAGAGGGAAAGTTGCTTTTCTGTAATCAGACTATGCTCTGTTCTGTCTACGCAGAACCTGAAATTTTTATCCTGCATACAGAATTTAGCTTATTTATGGCTCTAATCCCTGTTTGATCCTTACAAATCTATTTACCTCAATTACACACATTGCAGATAGCAAGTTCTACAAGGTAATTACTACAAGTGTAGGAGCACTGATTTTCATCCACATCCTTAAGTTGTTATTAAACAGTTTCAAATTCCAGCCGTATTCTGCATTTGAGAAAACATTTTCAGAACTAGTAAAATGAGCTTTTGAAAAAGCCACCCTTTTACTAAATAAAGTTACTTAGAACCCTATCTGAAACCATTTAGAACCTAAACATACCATAATCAGGAAGACAAGGGCCCGTCCATGTGACTTGAGCTGAAAAAAGTGCTACAGTAAGTGTAGCTTTTGTTACTTGGCAGTAGATTTCTCACCGTGCTGTATAATCCCATGCTCCAAAAGCCTGCGGCCGAGCTGCTCCGCTTCGCTGCGCGTGGTGGCCTCTCCTTCCTGGATCAGCCAGTCAATGAATTCCGATGCTACAAAGGTCCGCTCGTACTTGACTCCTTCCTCTTCCCTGGCTTGCAGAAGGGTATTTTCAGAGCTCATCAGCCTGGTATGGTGGAGGGGAAAATTGGTAGGGAAAATGGTTCTTCAGAAAAGCAATTGCAGATCTATTCTGGCAAATCTCATTGATATTAAGCAAATGTATATGAAGCTTTCACTCACTTACTAAATCTTTCCTCAAGCTATCAATCTACTTAGGAAGTGAATTATAACTGCTTAGTCAATAAATTTAGGCTTTATGTCCCTGAATGAAGTTAATGCTTTCTTGTTTTTTCCCCTAAAAGAAAATTAGATTTTTAGGTTTTGCATTTCCCCTATTTAGTGTTTTACATTCACTAAAAGTTACTGTATAATCAACTTTGAAAAAGAATTACCCTAAAAGCACCAGAAGGTGACTAATGTGTTTGAAGCTTCCTAATTAATGTTTACAGTTAGCAGGACTATGCCCCAAAGTCATTTAGCTGACTTTGAAAATTCTCCCCATAAGCTCTAAAACAGCTGCAGAAAAATTCAAGAGGAGGACAAAAGGTACTTCTGCGGTTTGGGGACTGATAAATATTGATCATCCAACATTTGGAGATGCAGCTGCAGTCAGCGAGTTGCAGATGAACCTGAACACATTTTAACATCTGAGGCTCACAGTTCTCTGTGCCTCAGCTGGCTCTGTGTAACACCAGTCAGAGGAACATCTGAGATGTCCCTAAATCTCCTAGCAATTGGCATGTGAGTAGCTGAAGGGTACTAAAAAAATTCTTCTCTATTCAAGATATCTATGCAAATGACACAGTATTAAAAAAAATAATGAAAAACCCTCAATATTTTTTAATGCAAAAGTCAGTTTGAAAGTTTGAAAGAGAAGGGAGTTTGAAAGAAGAAATGAGAATCATTTCTCTTTAATACAGAATTCCACTTTTTTGGGGGGGAGACTGAGCACCACAGCATCCTTATTAACCTCATTTTTTTTCATAACTATTTTATTTATTATAGGCTAATAATAGGACTGGTGGTAACTTTCAGAGTAACAGTTCAAGAATGGAAAGGTTATTTTTTCCATGTAAGACAAACAGGTCCCCTCCCTTCACCAACTATTTTGAAATTAAGGGCACATCTGAACTACAACAGGCATATTCTGGAAGTGCCTAATCTTTGCCCTTCTGATAAAGGAATTGAAATTCAAGTAAATCCATACATAAGCCATCTGCTTCTTAAACTGACAGCATGTCCAGAGATTATGGAATATGACTTCACTTCCTTTGGGAAGCATCAGAAAAATCTGTGCCATAGGAACACAGAGAGAAGTTTAATTTGAAATTACAGTGAAGTGGTTTGACAGGGTCCAGCCTCTGTTATTTCACCTAAAAGATTTCTTCTCTTGACTTTAATGAGCACTAACCTGAGGCCTGAACCTACTGGATCACCAAATCAGGCAAAGGCTGCTCAGCCACAGCTGCATGTCAGTGGTAGCACAATGAACTGCTCATTCAGATGGTGTGTCATTGCCAGCACCTCTGAGCTGAGTAGGAACTGAGAAAGTCAAAATAAGCTGATGTCAGGGATGAGGTCAAAAGCAAGAGTATGAGCCACAGGGGACAACGTATTGACTCCAGAACTCTTGCAGACTTTTTTAATAGTTTAATTTACAAGGATCTTGTCCCACAGCACTTTGTCCCACACTAACCACATCTAATATAGACCTACTATGCTCCAAGGGACTATCTTTAAATGTGTCTTGTTCACCAGGCTTTTTACCCCCCCAGAAAAAAATTGCAAACCCAAAGCTTGTGTCTTTTCATACCATCTGCTGCATGGTTACCCAGAACTGGTTACCCAGGCTCTGCAGGCACCAAATAAAAAAAATCCTTAGGATTACGTTAATTGTTCTTTGATGAGTCTATAATTAGTTGACCAGCTCATTGAAATAGCAGATAGAAAGGTCCTTGAAAAGGCAATGCTAATTGTTAGATTTTTACAGAGACACAAAAGAAATCTGGAAAAATATCAAGTGGAAAAACACCCAGTTTGACATTTCACACCCTTCTGCATAAGCCCAGAATAGCACTGCAAAGGATTCGGACTTGTGAACAAACAGACACGACAAATTGCCAGTTTAAGAGGCCCAGACACAGCAATCCATGGACTTACATCACTCGCTGAAGTAAATCACTGTAACTCCATGGCTGTCAACAAAACTGTACCAATTTACATCAATCAAAACCCCAGTCTTTCATTAGCTAGAACTGGAAACTGCCTCTTACTCTTCCATGTTCTCCTTGTTTCAAAAAAACATGAGGCTATTAATGTCAAAACATATTATTTGTTAAAACTGGTGTTATCCTGCATTAAAGGAATGTATTTAGCCAAACACTGAAATTCAAACTCCTTTTCAAAAGAAATCTTTAACCTTGTTTTTATCAAAGTAACTGCACCAGAGGATAAATGCAACTTAACCACTGATGAGTCAAACTGAAAGTGATTCCAAGAATGCAGTCTCCAAATTATCTGAAAGATTTCCTGAAATTAAAACCATAAATCTGCACTTCTTTCACTGTGAAATCTGGTTCAAACATCTCAGTTGATGTCAGCATCATGAAATAACTTATAGCTCCTAAACATAACTGCACCAGAAACAACAATCATGTGTGCCCTGACCAAACCCTACTGAGAATTGCAAACATCATAAAAATAGGATGCATGCACAACTTGATTTTTTTTTTTTAGGCTATGAAAGGTCTGTGCTGGATTTATATAAGATTTGCAGGGAGAGTTTTGTTGAGCAGGAAACATGTTTATCTCATTCAGTCTATCTGGTCAGTCCTGTAGAGCTTGAAAGCTGATACCAATCTTAGATCTTATAAACTGTTCAACAGTTTCAGACAAGACTGTAGGAAATCCAGTAGTTTTAATCTCTAGTTATAAACCCAAATCTCAAGGCATGTTCACAGAAAAGATTACCAAAGTTTGCAATGATGTGCAGGGAATCTGAACTGATTAATGATTTTCAGTGCAAATGAAGGGAGAATGCAATGAGAGACTGATTTGAAATCTTCTAATCCCACAGGTACAGCCACTGAAGATGCCCACAGCGGGTGAAGGGGGTAATGCCACAAGAAAGGAGAGTTCAAGTTACAAGGAGCTTTATGGTCATGCAGAAGAGAGATGGGAAAGGGAGCTCCTCAGCAGAGGGACAGTCCTAATGGTCCCATATCCCAGGGCAGAGAACAAGGCATTTACCCAAAACAGCTGTCTGAATGCAAGGAACCTGCCTAAGACATCCATGCCTCTTCCCATGTAACAACCTGCTGATCCTCCTGAAGTATTTTGTTCATTTTACCCATTGAGGGTACAAATCTGCATGGACTGGTGTTGGGTAACAAGTCTGCAATTTTGGCAAGCATAAACTATGTTGGCTTCAGAACATAGTGGTAATCCAGCCCTAATGCAGAGAGTGGAAAAGAGCAGGAAATAATTATGTCTATCTTAAATTAGCAAAGCCTAGTGAAGATCAGCAAACTCTATAAAATTAGACACAGATTTTCAAAATGTGTTGGATTAGGATTGATTTCCTTTGGCATAGCTGCATTTCTTTTGCAATTGGGCCCATAGACATTTTGATAAACAAGTTGAATATGCTGGTAAGTGACTTCATGTTTGTGCACAAATACTTTTCTCCAGTTGCTGCCATTTAGTAATTATTTTAATAGCACTGAATTAATATTTTCTTTCTCAGCACTATCAGCAAACTGATACAACAGATATATTACACAATCACACATTTCATTGCAGAACTCCTCCTGACTTTCAGCATTAGATTTTGAGTTTAAAGTGTATCCAATGAAACAGTGAAGGTGTTGCTAATAAAGGTGCATGGACAAGGGAACTAACAAAATCTGAAATCTCTGCACAGTGGATTTGCTAAAATAAACAAAGTAGATAGCCCAGGTATGCCTTCTTATCTCCCATGAGTATAAAATACTTCCAATGATCCATGGAGAATTTTGACTAGCTTTGACTGTCACATACTGGTTTTGAAATGCCAGGTATTTTTAATTTATACTATATTTAGCACTCAGGGCTGGTTTTAAAAGTTTCTGAACCCTTCAGATACGTTGCTTAGGAGCAAGCACCTCACGAGGATGCAGTTATATTTAGATACAGGTGCTGCTTTTGGCATTAACTCCTTTGTCAAGATGGAAACAGTTATGAACATTTTTCTGCTTGTACAGTGTTAGACAAACTGGATCATAGACATTGGTTCAGGGATAGTTCTCCATTCAGAGAAATGGTGATGGAAGCAGACACTGGTAGAATAAAGTTCTTTCTATCATGGCTCCTTTCATGCAGAAGACTGACATCAGCCTCGACAACAAAAAATTATTTTTCTTATGGAAACCTGAAATAGAAATATAGAACAAAAAAGCACGGTAGACACTCTAATCTGCTTTTCAGAGTATGGGTCAGGCTTGTAGGCACTGCATGTTTACTGAGTCTAAAGAGCAAATACTGTGCTTAGTAAGGCACAGAAGAGTTTGGAGGTGGCTGATTCAATTCACCTGTCCCAGTTCATATAATGGAGGATTTTCTCCAGTGATGCATTTTCTTATGTCTTATACAATTTATTACATTTTTACTTTAAATAGTCACAGTCACTGTGTCTCGGGGAATTTTATATGATGGGTGCAACAAAATGAGTGGCATTTACAAGTATTTGTTTATATTTTGGTTTTACTGCTCTTTCACCAAACTGGTCTTCAGAGCTCGCTAACCTTGGAAATAATATTTATTATCAGCTTTCAAACTTGGGATTTTCTCGAGTGCTTTATTCTAAGAAGGAAACATATTCCCTTCAGCGAGAAAACACAGTATCTCTCCTGGCTGCTGCATGCTTCTGCTCCAAGCAAGCGGGAGAGTGGGTGGTATTCAGTCTAGAGCAATACTTCAAGCTTTTTGGTAAATAACACATCACAACTTTTGCATTAATTTGTAGCATATGCCAACACGCATTTTATTCTCTCTGCTTGAAAGTTCCATGTCAAAATGTCTACATCCTGAATAAAAATGTCTTTAATTTTACATTAGGAAGTATGGTTAAGCTACCTAGTTAGTTGACAGAAATAATCCAGTGGGATATTCAGTATCTCAGCATAATAATCTGTTTAAAGTAATAATTAGATGCTCTTGGGTTGGTGGTTTTTTTGAAATTACTTTTAACACAACTTTTCTGATGTTGAAACTTTGCAGACTGGAACACTGAGGATTCATCTCACCTAAGATTTAAAATTGTACCTCCTTGTGAAGCTGTAAATATGGAGTCTCCACAGACATGTAGCTGCTTGTTCAATTCGTTTTGTACTAATGTTTTAGGAATTATGATTATGCTTTTCCCTGACAAATAATTACGTAATTATTTGAATTATTTTGACAAATAATTCTGTAATTCTTTTTACAGAATAGATTTCAAGGGCTTCAATTTACATTGAATTCTCATATAGGATGTATTTACAACCTGGGGCATCAGATTTTAAACAAAATGCCTCAAGTGAATGTGGTAGAAAAGCAAAAGAAAAATAGGAGAGGGAAGGACCCCTAACTAAACTAACGGAAGTGCCCAGACCCATTCCTGCATGAATTGAGAGCCTCTGACTATTCAAAAATAGATTAACAAGTATAATTTGCTTCACATGGCACTATTATCAACACATTATGAATACTGAATGCAACATACTTTTCATACAGTCTTTGTCCTCTCATGAACACCTTCACCTCATTGTCCAGCAGAAACGTCCCGTCATCTTTTCTGAAGCGGTAGAATAGTTTGACATCCTTGAATTCTTTATGCTCATCACAGACTGAAACATAAAATAATTTAAAAAAAAAAATCTTCACATACATGTTAAGTGGTTGAGGACCCATTTAGCAGGGACCACTGCTGAACTTCAAAGCAAGCATGTGTAGAGTCTAACCCCCTGTATTTCTGAGCGCAACTCAGAAATACAACTTTACTCAGTTCTAAGAAACTGGAGAAAACTTTCAGAGAGGTAACCAAATTTCTGAGTGAGGGGGTAAGTGTTCATTAGTTTTGTGAGTATTACTGCAAACATATAGAGCAAAAGCACATCCATCTGCTACATACCCAGAAAACCTTTTGATGAAAACAGTGTGTTGGCTTGTTTGTTTAAAAGGCCACTAGAGTAGAATGCCCAATAATTTAAGGTTTGCCAAACTTCTTAAAGTTATTTGTATCAGTTAGCAGTGCTGTAGGAAACCTGAGACTTCCTAAAGAAACAGTCAAAATCAAAGCCTTCTGCCCTTTTAAAATTGTCTCAATTGCTCTGCCATGCCAGCTAGCAAATGGTAGGTACAACATGAGCACACTGAGAAATGCCAGATTAGGTTTGTAAAACAGCAGCTGATCATGGGCTCTTGTAAATGCAGAGCAGAGCCCCATCAAGGGCATAAACTGATGGGAAAGCTATCCCAAGCAAGCTGCTCCTAACAGAGTTGTGAACCCATACACATGGGGGACCTTCCACACCACAGAAGCGGGTACCACAGAAGTGGTACCTCTTTCACTGGACACGGGACTTGCAAGAATGCTCTGAGCATCCTGCAGAACCTGATGGAACCTCTCTGAATTTACCTGCCCAAGCTCACTTCACAAAGTATTTTATTAGAGTGCAATACATGAACATTTTCAAGAAACACCTGTCCCATTCCTAATATATACACGATCATATATAAAATTTTTTCTACAGTTTGAAATTGGATCCTAGGGTAGAAAATGCTTGAAGGAAAGTTAGAGCTTTCAACAAGCATTCAGCAATAAAACATCTATTGCTCAATTAAATTAAGTCACTCAGGCATCCACGCAACTCTTCATTGACATTTTCTCAATAGAGGATTAAGAAGACAGATTTAAATACCCTATAATTACTTTATTCTTTTAACTATCTACCGTGAGTCCCAGTTTCCATAACAACCCAGAATTTTCATTTAATAGCCAAGCAGAAGCTGTAGAAGTGGCACTCATTCAATATGTGCATTTCTGACTTTAATTAAGGTGCTGTTAATGTACTGCAGACAGCAGCAGCACTGCTGCACATACAATGACCTCTGCATAAAGTCAACATTCGTCTGTTTGTAGCCACTCCGTTTTCTCTTTAAAAAGCAACAAATGGTACATTTGCCATTTTGAAATGGGTAATACTATAGGCTTGAAATTGAGGTCTTGGATCTTCTTTGCTCTTGTGCTTCCCAGCCTCTTTGTGCCCCAAAAGGCATCTAAATGCTACCAGTGAATTGGAAGTCTTTTCATCAGCATGAATTGTTATTCAAGAAGCTGAAAGGAACAGATCTCAAATAGACAACAAGTTTAGGAGAAAATTAATCAGGGCACAGCCAGACCACTAACTTTCTTGCAGCTGTACCAGCACTAATGTTTGTGCAGCTGCTGTGAGGGCCAGGGCCAGGGAACTAATCCACGTGAGAAAAATGATCTTTTTTTTGTTGGCTGATTTTTCAGATGGGTTTTTCAGCTGAAGAACTGTGCTCTTAGGAGCAGGGAAATGAGGGCAGCAGGGAGAGGGGGGACACGATCCATCTGGGGCTGCTCTGGAGACAGGGAAGCTGCATCACAGTCTCCAGTAACTTCACCCCTGCCGTGGGGAACATGTCTCCACACCTCTTCAGGCTCTCATCTCCTTCAGGACACAGGCGACCTTGCACAGCAACACAGCTCAAGGGAGATGCTCCGTTTCTGGCAGGGAAAGGATCCTACCCGTCCTATACCTGGCTGAAGAGCCGGAGTGGGATTTCCCTCTGTCTCACAGCAGTCAATAAATTTAGCTCAGAACTTTTTAGCAGCTGATACTGCACTTACCATGGTGGATAATGCTGTGATCCAGTAATTTCTGCACCAGTTTAATGGCTGTCTCCCTGTCGGAGGCCTCTTTGTGGTCGATCAGCCAGTCAATCAGCTCTTTGGCAACGAAGCAGTTTGGGTATGTTTTGAGGTGGTGTCGCCGATCCTTAATGACCTTTTCTTCGTGCAGTCGGAGCCTGGGGGTCAAATCACCTTGTAAGTATCATTTGCAAAGAGCCTCTGTAACCAGCATGATTGGGGTGAGAGCGGCGCAGTGGCTCCCAAGCCCTGCTCACAGGATGGGCTTTGCAGGTGTTGGGCAGAAAAGGAAGAGTCCCAGTCACACATCCAGCGCTGGCATCTCACAACTAGGGAACCCACAGCAATCATTAGTTACAACTTTTAACCCCATAATTGGAAAAACTTGTTTTCTGCTCAGTGGAAAAGTTTAAAAAACTGAAGAACAGCACAGCACACTAAGTCCATTAAAATACTTCCCATAGGTCAATTAAACTGTCAATAATTTGGAATTAATTTTCCCACATTACCACTAATGTGTTCCATATTATTTTATAGTATCACTGCTGTAGACTTTTTTTTTTTAATCTCATTAAGTTTTGCAGCTGTAGCTTCTTCCTTGGTTAGGTAACTGCATTTTGCCTCCAACTGCACAACAAGGATAGCATTTATAATTTAAAATTCAGGTGTGAAGCTGCTCCAACACAATGCTATCTATCATTAAAAGGTTGCTTCCTACTCCAATTAAAGGAAACTGATTTCCCTCTTAGGTATCTATTGACAAATGCTCTCTGTTTGCAAAATCTCCCTCATCATCCTGAAAGCAAGTTGGTTGAGATGCTTGGGTCAGAATGCAAGATCCTGATTAGAGTAATACCTTGAGGTATTAATGATGTTCTGCATCTTCATGTTTAGTCATTTTTTTCCAAATAAACAAAATAAGCAACATTAGCAACAAATTATCGGACAGAGGGTTTAAAAGTTGTTTGAATTTTATGCTTTCCTGTTCCATTTTAATGAATCATATCAGAAAATCTGGTTTTATAATGTCTATACCAGAGTTCTGAGGAAAGCACAGAAACCTCAATGCTTGGGCTCCTATCACAAACAGAAACATTGCTGTTCATTTCCAAGTGGCCAGGGTCCTACCCTGTAAACACTCTCACTGACTGCAAAGAGTCCTGAGTAATGCTGTAATAATTGTAGGGGGTACAAGGGTGATAGCACAGAAGGCTGTTAACATGAGCCTCAAGAAGCACAGAACAGGAGAATGAGAAACTTCCCTTTCAATGAAATTCTAGTATGAAACAATAATTTCTTTTTAAAACCATAAAAAGGGAAAATATTTGGCTGAAATCAGTGAAGGAAATATTATTAGGGCATCAGACAAGACTTATGTAGGCTTCTATGTAAAAATAGTAGCAAAGCAATGCTTTATTCTGCAGCATTTAGCCTTGAACTACACTGGAATGGCCAATCTGGGATGTGAATTCAAAACCAGATTTGCAAACACCATAAAAAAAAAAAAAAAGCAAGACTTGTATATTAAAAATACTGATAAATCAGATTAGTATTCTGGAAAGAAATGCTGGTAAATATCTGATGCATTATGAAATTCTCTGAGCTAAAATACTTTTGCTTAAAGCGTATTTTCCAGATGTGCTCTAACAGCTGTTGCCATGCTTAGAAAATAAAGCATTCACAGTTTTAATTACAGAACATGCAATTATCAGTATGTCTGATGGAGCTTTACAATTAAAATACATTCCAGGTTCCGTTAATGTTCATCCAGTCTTATGTCACACAATACCCTGCAAGAACAAAACTAGAAAAAGAGTGTATCATACAAACGTAGACAGCTCAACCCAGCTCTCAGTCAGCGGTGTAAGTCTAAATGGATGGAGTTCATCTGATATGAGAGGGAAAACCCCTTCTACGAAATTCTTTGTCCACATGTTGCACAGGACTATGCCAGGACTGGTCTGTCATTTCACAGACAAGTCAGTAGTCAAGAGCCCCAGAAATGAGCATTTATGTCTTAAATTCTGACTGCAGGCTTTCCTGCAGTTGGTGGGCTTATAAATATTTCAATTCCTCTGTTATGTCAAAAGACACAGGTTCCCACTACAATCTTTTTCCTCACTTATACAACTTATGGGGTGTCTCTGTACACCTTTTTGTCTATATTCATAAAACTCAGAGATATTTCATTATCTGAATTACTTCCACCTGCTTGCTAAAGTGGATCCAAATTTGCTAAGACACTACAAAATCATTAAGTCAAAGAAAACATGACCACATAACCCTTACCAAACCCGAATTTCCAAATGAATGTGGGAATTTTTTCTGCAGTCTATACCAATTATGTCCATACTGAATTATGTCCAGGCTTATTTATTTGGAAAAATGTACACAAATGGAATTCAGATTTTCTCTTTGGTGCTGTCAAAAATCAAACTCTATGGAGGAGAAGTAGCTCAATAAATTAACACTGTAACTAGTGTAAACTACAAACATAGAAGCCTCAGGTAAAGTTATTGAGCATATATTGCAGTGTGCCAATCAAAAGTTCAGGCAGGAATTCAAAAAATGTGTCTGTGCTCAGAAGTATTTATCAGGAGCCAAATCAAATGGAATAAAAAGGAATAAAATGTACCAGTGAATACAATTATACACTGGAGCCAATGCTCAAGTGAAGTGGTAAATTCTTTATCCCTTGGCATTGAGAAACAGGCTTCTCACCCAAAGTCCTTGATGTTTTCCCTTTAAGTAATGTTAATCACTTTATGTCAGCTAGTCTGCACGATGACTGGAAAATACCTAACTTGACATCAAACACATTTTTCTCACTAGAAGAAGTGTTTCTCAAGAGCTGCTCAGGAGAATTAGCTGACTGACAAACCCTGGCCAGTTTGAGGGGAGAAGGGGGAGAAGAGAGAGGCAAACAAGGGGTGATGGGGGGACACCTTGATTCAACAAGCCTTTGAAACACAGACCCACTTTCTGCAACTTAACAGCTTAACACCAGAAAACAATCTTGTGTGCACCAATACATCACCCATAGATAATTCCATATATTATTCAAAGTTACCTGCCAGATTTTGCATGTGGGGCCACAGTCTGCCCTACCTGAGGACAACCATGTGAGTGGGATTCAGAGCATTTGAGCAATTGCCTGTGAAGATTAACAGGCATATGCAAGCCTTTAATATTTACAGATTTATATCCGTGGCTCTTACTCATGCTTACAACAAATAAAGGTTGTATTTGCAAGCATGCATGCCAGAATAGTTTTCTTGGGTGTTTGTCTAAACAGGGGTTGCTCCTAATTGACAATATGTAGGGACTCTTGCTCCAAACAGAAGTGCCTTCCTCCTACATAGCATGGAAAAGATAACACATTGGAACACATTGCTTCTGCTTTTGCAGTAAACATGTTCAGAGCTATCTGGAACAATGTTATTTGTTGAGATGCCATTAGGCACTTTCATGATACTGGAAAAATCTAAATTTTTGCCTAGAAATGAAGAATCAGGCACTAACTTGGGAGGAAATTGTTCTTGCAGCTACAGGAAACTTGCATTTTGGTTTTCATCAACAGGGGCATTTTTATTTCCCCCAGGGACATTATGCATTTTGAAGTTCCTTGCCTCTATTCTGAAGCAGTGGGTAAGGATTTATGAGACAGTGCCTGCACAATTAGCTTTCCTTTTAAACCCCAGAAAAGGCCAACCTGCTCGATGAATACAGTAAGGGTATCATTAACTGAACCGCAGTCCAAATATCTCACCCAGCTACTTCCATCTATTAAGTCTAGTAGTCTGTGCTTGGCTAACATAGATCTCACAAAGCATTATCCAATCTTGAGTTCTATGAATGAAAAAGACCTAAAAGCTTCCTGCTCTTCTTGGTAATTTTCTGAATAATTCATCTGCCAGTTCCTAGTACATCCTATATACATCCTAGTACATCCTACGTTTATCCTAGCAAGGCTTAAAATATGTGCAAGGAGCAGGTCGGTCCCTGACACTCTAAATAGACAACATCGTATGAAGACTTTCATGATGCACTCCACTCATTCACCTCTTTTAACCTTCCTGAAACAATCACACACACACATGAAGATGTACATAAATAGAATCAAAGAAACATAGAATCATAGAAACAGAACAATTTGGGTTGAAAAAGACCTTTGAAGGTCATCCAGTCCAACATGAGAAGGGACATCTTCCACTATATCAAGTTGCTCAGAGCCCCGCCATGCTGACCTGGAATATTTCCAGGGATGGGGCATCTGCCACCTCTCTGGGCAACCTGTTCCAGTATTTCACCACCCTCATTGCAAAAACTTTCTTCTTTATATCTGGTCTGAATCTACCTCTTTTAGTTTAAACCATTACCCCCATCCTATTGCAACAAGCCCTACTAAAAAGTTGTTCCCCATCTTTCTTCCAAGCCCCCTTTAAGTTTTGAAAGGCCACAATAAGGTCTCTTCCCCAGGCTGTACAGCCCAAACAGTCTCAGTCTGGTTTTCTGTTTTCACAAAGGGTGCTCTATCCCTCTAATCTTCTTCAGGGTCCTTATCTGGACCTGCTCTAACAAGTCCATGTCCTCCCTGTGCTGAGGACCCCACAGCTGGACACAGCACTCTAGGTGGGGCCTCACCAGAGTGGAGTGGAGCGGCAGAATCAACTCCCTCAACCTGCTGCCCACAATGCTTTGGATAAAACAATTTTTTTTTAATTGAAGAACAAAACAC
The DNA here is from genome assembly GCA_013399195.1 of Dicrurus megarhynchus. Lineage (NCBI taxonomy): Eukaryota > Metazoa > Chordata > Aves > Passeriformes > Dicruridae > Dicrurus > Dicrurus megarhynchus. The sequence continues at coordinate 1,337,587 of VXAD01001536.1, forward strand.
CAGTGAAGAGATCACTGAAAATAGAAATTCCTATCAGAATTTACTAATTATTGAACAATGCACACTGCTGATGTAATTAGTCTTGGCACAATGCACATCCTGCCTCAGCATGCTCAACTGCTGCTGCGAAGTTCTGGCACGCTCATGGGTTACTGCTGTGTTACACCTTGCATACACCCTTAGTTTCAGTGACTATCCCAGACTGAGCACTGCCAGGCAGCATTCATTGAACTACTACAATTTCATCAAATTTGGGTAAACTCTGAACAAAACTATACTAGAACCCTTGAAAATGAGCAGCTATTTCCAGAAAGGCAAAGCACTGCAGGTGGTTTCTGCCATCTTAAAATTCTTTCCCAAGTTTCATATATATCTGTAAGAGAAAGATTTACTTATTTCCAAAGAAAACTAGTCACAACATCCTTTGTGACAAATATAAATGGACAAAAGAAGTGTTTTGCCAAAGATAAAGACAATTCATGGTGTCCAAAGAGCATAGGTTTTTCACACTTCTTCTCAAGGGACATCCTAGGTGCTCCGCTGGCAGGTAGAATTGCTCCTTTCTATTTGAAATAGAACAGTTTTGTATCCTCCCAGAGGTCACAAAGTTTTGTGTTCTATAACACAAGCATAAGACCTGTCTACAGCATGGTACACGGGCATCTTACTGAAAGATCACATTTTCCAAAGCATCTCAGTGACTTTGAAGCTTAAGTCCCACTGAAATTTAAAACTTACAAGTCAGTTACACACCCGATCTGTTACAAAATCAGTGAGCATAAGGTGGCATTTGTGTATATATACACACCCAGGAAAAACTACTTAAAATGTCCTTTATATTAAACCTTTGCCTTTGCACTGTCAGCAAAAAACTAAAACAGGTCAGTGAGGATATGAACTTTGTACACAGAGGCGATCGTGAAGGTACTCTGTGAATGCAGTGTATTGCTGGGACAAGCACTTCCAGCTGGGCTTGCCAAGTCTCAGCTGAAGTGTCAGCGTTTCACTGCTGCCTGTTCCTCTTTCTATTTATGCTTCAGCTCTGCAATCACTTAGTTCTGTTACTTGATATTCACAGGAGCTAAATTAACCTTTAAAACATGGGGTTGTACTGGAAATAGGATGAAGATATTTCTGTTCTGGTAGCCGTGGCAGAGCAGGAATTCTGCCATCTCAAATACGTTTAGAAGGGGTATCTTCAAAGCAGCTCCTGATATCAGTTCTCATCACTGTGATAATCTCTACTTTTTTGCCCACAGCCATGTATGTAGTCAAAGTGAAGAGATGCCAGAACACAGAGCCAGATAGAAAGATTCGACTAAACTCCTGGTGCACTGCAGAGGAAATCCTAAAGCTTCCAAAGAAGTGATGGTTCACCAGGGTCCCTGTGGCTTTAAATAAAATATTGTGGCTGCCTCTTTTATGAAGTCTTTTTTTATACATTCAGGAAGTACTAACGCCACTAAGCCTGCAACCAAATGTGCAAAAGGACATCTCCAATACCCATAACATCTTACCAGCACTGTCAGGGATCAAAGCAAACTCTGGGGAACAGACACCGGCATTACTCAGTCTGGGATGAAATCAAAATGATGTCTTCTGGAAACTCTCTTTCAGCCCACAAATTCAGGCCAGAAATTCAGAGCCACAGCCTCCAGAGTACTCCAGACTGCACAGGAGATTAGATCTGTGTGTTTGTTATTGATCTGTCATAAAACTAGAGACCCCTTGTAAAACCTACGGAAGCTGTGAAGTGACTAATCTCCCTGCCTGCCAAGCTGTTTCACTTGCATTTCACTTTTAAGTAAAATGTGTACAAACATGAATAATATATCTAACTGCCTGTGCACTTGAATCTTGAGAGATTCTGTCTTGCTGGAAAGCATAAAGCTGGGTTTTATAAAGAGAAAAACACAGAATACAGGCAAGTTTTTATTTCACCTGCCCCTAGTCACAAGGAAAGTGGAAGTCTGCCTGTCTCACTCCGGCTTCTCACTTTCCAGGCTGAAGCTGTCAGAACTCAGCAAATCACAGCCCTCCTCCTCTATATGGAAGTCAGACATAATTGTGCTTCTCATTCAGTTATGGATGAGCTGGGATGCACCACGGGACAAATGTATGCAGGTCAAAGTCTATGGGATAGTACTGTGTGGATCCCCAAAAGAACTGATGCAGTTTTCACTCAAGAACAAGCCATCCTTGCTTATATCCATCAACTAGGGTTTTTTATCCACATTAATTTTCTTTGTCTCCATTGCAAGGATATTCTTAAGCTTATTAAATCAATGTGTACTGTGGGGATTAATTTTCTCAAGGACATTTTCCCAAATCTAAACTGAAGACTTCTACCATCAACCACCAAAATTTCAAAGTACAGACCAGAAACCATAGCAGAACTGTTATTACAGACATCCTATGACTGGATTAGCATGGTAATAAGCTCATCAACTCTTGTAGACTTGTGCTAAAATCCCTCTCAACAAAGGAATTATTTTATGGATAGCATACTCAGGAAGAGGCAGTGAGGTCTAAAGGGAGGCCAGCGAAAATCAATGAAATTTGTGTCAGGGTATGCAGGCCTGTTATCTCAGTAACATGGCTGGAAGAAGAGAAAGTTACTTTAAAATGCTAAATGGGCTAAACAGGGCAAATACAGGTCAGAGAGCCCAAACCCTACTGCTACAGATATCCCTGCTAGCACTGCCATTCAGGAACCTGGAGAGACAGACCAGAAACTGGGGAATAGGATGCTCAACTACAGGCCTGCACCACTGGAGTCAAGAAGAGGGGTTGCACCAGGGACACAAACAGCTGTGGGTACCAGAAAGCCCTGCTGTGTGAGAACTCCTCTCCTGGATGCATCTGGCATGCCAAGGGGATAGGGGAACCAAAAAAGTTACAGGCTGAGGTCCCTTATGCAGCAAGGCTGACACCTCTTTTACCCAGAGGGAAAAGCTGACTTTGACCTTGGTAGGCACCTGCACTGTGTGCAGCAAGTTTCAGACCACCTGAGCAACGAGGTCTTTTCACTCACCCATCTCTCAGCACATCTGGGAAAGAACAGATCTGTAACACCCAGAAAGCACCACAGTACTGAACAAGCCTGGAGTGCAAACTGTAAAAGGGGTTGTTATCTGCCAGACCTAACCCAAGAAATCCATGGGAGAACTGAAATTAGTCAAGTGCCTAATCTTGAGTGCAGTTTGGTATTTCTCTCACCCTATCAATAAGTGACAAATAGTTTTGCTGGGACCTTATATGGGTAACTTGGAGCTCAAAGTCCTTCCAGGCATGGCTGCTCTCAGCCTGACAACCACAGACCTGCAGGAGATTTTCTCCCTGATATTCTGCACTTCTCACAGGAGCGCCAACTGTTTGGACTTCTTTCAGTGGTCCTTGGCAACCCTGCTGAAAGCAATAAAAAAAAAAATCTGCCTTCATCATTAATAAAGCGTCATACTGCAGTAACATGTGAATTGCTTTTAGCAATTGTTTTCCATCTCTACACAAAATTCTTATCCAAATACTGTGCTGAGTAATCATGACTGTCATTAAGAATAAACATCCAGTACCTGACAGGTGATATGAGTAATAAAATACTTAGTGTTACATACTACGGTTTACAAACTCGATTTTATACTGGGGCTACGACTCAGAATTTTTCATTCACTTCCAACAAATACACAGGTCCATCTTAAAATGAATATAGATGCAATACTATTTCAATATACAGTATGTTGTATTAAACCGTTACACTTTGTTTATCTCTTCACATTCTAAATGAATAGTTTCCTTTCTTTCATGTTTAGTATAACTGCATTAGCAGGATTTATTCTTATTTTGAAGGAAGCTGTGACAGCAGTAAGTGCAAAAGTACTCACTAGGAAAAGGCACTTCATATTGAATTTCTTTAAATTTTAAAAAAAAATCCTACCATGTTTTGACACTGATACATGGTTTTTTACCTCCTAAAGCTGGCAACACCACAATATGCAGGATGCTACACTGACCAAAGACATGATTCAAGGGAGTTCATTCCACTGTCTTCCAGAAGTCTATTGAAATCCAGTGGTTGACCACTAAACTGTAAAATAAAACTGGAAAACTGATGCAGATTTTTAAACACTGAAAGTAATGATCCATTTGACCGGATTGCCTAGAAGCAATTAAATTGTTAGAGGATGACCTTCACAGTTCCTAAATAGACATGGAGGAACAGGTAGGACTATAAAATGTAAAGCTGTGCACTAACAACAAAATGCTCTGCTGAAACTGAGAACTCGGAGGCTGAAAGCAACAGAGTAACAAATAGCCGAATATGCAGCAGTGAAACTCTGACTGAATACAGGCTGAGACCATGCAAACCAAGGGCAACCTTACATTGTACTAACAGAGATGTTTCCAGAAATGATGGAAATCCAGTTGTTTATGTCATTGTATATGATACTACAGAACATCATCTAAATACTGTGCTTCGTTCATGACATCTCATTCAAGAATGGTAAGCTCAAAAAGATGCAATGATGTAGCTCTACTCTGGCATGAAAAATGATGAGCCAGTCTCATGAGCAGAGAGAAAAACATACTGGATTGGGAGTCTGGCCTTACCTATTCAAAAAGTGAGAGGAACAGAATTGCTGTCTATAGTCTTTCAGGTGAGTTGAAAGCAGAGAGCAAGAAAAGCTATTTAAGTAATGCTGAGGGATACTAATGTAAGAATTAGACAAAATTTTGGAGAAAAGATTTCTAATTCTTACTTAAGGCAAGAATTTAAATGACTTTCAGAGAACTGTAATAAATATACCAAAGGATTATGTATTATACTATTCTTCAGATGACCTTCCAGGCCTGAGTTTGATAATTACATGATTCACACTGCTATCTCCAAACAACCTCGGGAATACTGTAGGGTGGAAGAATATCAGAGGCTGGCCTTTGAATGTACTATATCAGGATTCAGCCTTTTTAAAATCCTGGTTCATGTCAGCTGCAAATAAAAAAAGTTCAAATGCTGCCTATATTAAGACACTTGCTGTTTATATTGAAGCTTTTATTACAAGTGTATATGCAGATATACATTCTTTGTGTGTTTGCCAAAGCTCAGGAGTTGTAAGTACAACAGGAGATGTTGCCATTTTGTGAGCATGCTTCCTTGCTTTTGCCAAAGGGTGTTCCTTGGTTCTCACTTTTACTGTGCAAGCATACAATAGTCCTTACCTGGCTGACTGGAAGGATGGGGATTTAACTGGCCGGTCAACACCAAACTGGTGGCATGTTTTCCTCCAGCATCTGATGGAAACCTACAACCTTTTTGGCACACGACCGTGTCAAGACAGAGCTGGGGATCTGCTGTGCGGAAACCCCATCAGCTGGGTAGCAGCAAGCACAGAGGGCAAGGGTCTGCTCTACTTCCTTGCTAAATCAAAGTGCAGAAGCCAGGAGGAACTGCAATGGCAGAGGATCCTTCTGCCAGGTCCACAGCCCAGCTCTGCATTTTACCCTTGGCTGAAATCTCTACATGTCTGAACTCTACATGTCAGTTGGCCTTCCTGCCTCCATGTGCAACATTCACTGATCCTCTTGAGATCCAGATCACCAGGTTTGCAGGAACCTCCAGCTTCTAACCTGAGATCTTGTGAAGTTACCACAAAGAACCTTTCTATATAGTCATAGTCAGCTTGGTCTTCTTAGCCTGGAATTTGTCTAATTTTATATAGTGGCACATGATTTTATCTTATTTATTGGTATAATACAGAGTATGTATTATAAAAGTGAGTGAATCAAAATAGGTTAGAAGTCTAAATCGAATGGTGTTACAGTCTTTAAGAATTCCCTTGAGCTGTCTTGTCTTTGAGAGTAAAATATAAGACAGTATGACCTTTCCAGCCAGCTGGAGGCAACAAATCAGTATAATCCTAATTAACATTCTGCTCATTTATATGTTTTCTTCTTACAGAAAATCCTGCAACATTCAATAAGGTTTCACTGAAAGTGCCAAAAGAAAAAGAAAAAATAAACCATCATGTGCAGATGAAAAAATGAAAAATGTCTCGGAAATCTACTGACTGCCCCAGACCACACTGAGTAAGTTCCAAATGAATGTACGCCAATGGTAACAATGGTAACAATTTTTTAACAAATTATTTTACTCAACGATTTTGCAACATAACACTACTGCATTTATTTTTTAAACACATTGCTTTGTGATTGCTCTCTGACACAAATGTTTTAATCACAAAAAACCATCCTATCTGCTTTAAATCTTTATCTAGGTCATGCAAACACATAACAGCAAGAATTATGGTATGTGAATTTAAGGGGATTACTTAATGGCATGAAGTTGCTCACTGCCTACATTCTGGTAGGCTAATGAAGAACTTTATCATTAGGGAATATCTATTATTTAAAAAACCTAGTTAAATACTGATTCTATTTAAAATATTTTCCTTTTGCAAAAATCTAGCCTGGGGATGGTTTTGTTTGATTAGCTCAGCATTTTTCTACATCTCATATATATGATATGAACAGATACACAGCTGTGGCACAACCACTCTTTATGAATAGTTCCTTCTGTCAGGACGCTATCAAGGATCTTGTCTTGTTTGATTAGGCCTTGTCAAAAGCTCACAAGTGTATAAGCTTTGAAAAGATAAATATTACAGAAGCAGTCTTCCTCTGCTCTTAAGATTAAATGGAAGTTTTCCTTTAAAGTCATAAATAAATCCCTAAGAAGTCCAGAGAAGTTCTGCTGCTCTACTGAACAGCTTGCCCCCATTGCTAGGCCATGTGTTTGCCATTTCTCCTTCTAGGCAAAATTCTCTCTCCACACATGCAGAAAGCTCAGTGAACAGGTATTTATGTGCTCTGACAATAAATTCACAATGTGACTTCTTACTGCTTTAATAACTCAAAACATGCACCCTGACCCTTATTCACCAAGTAACGGCATCAGCTCTACACACGCATCAGCCCCAGTAGAATGCTGCTGGATTTAGATTATAACAGCATGGTTCTGTTTACAGCATACTCCAAACTTTGTCTTGGGCCTCAACTTGAATCCAAAACACATGTTGCACAGACAGTTAGAGATAGACTTTAGGTGGGCAACAGGACAAGAGGAGCTGAGTGGTTCAGGCCTGCACTGTGCCCTTACACAGACTCAGATACTCACCTATCATTGGTGTAAATGGCCCAACATTGTGTGTTAACCCAATTCATCGTCTCAAGACCAGCCCTGACATCACCTGTCTTGAAGAAAGGAAGACCTGTAGGAGCATGGCTATGGTTGCTCCTCAGACGGTTTGAACAAGCACAGTTGGGCAGACAGACCACAGGCACTTCTTGTTGCAGCTGCCCAGGCACGTGGAGGATGACTAGAGCATGTGCCAAGGTTTAGTCCCTTATTTGTGTTGGCTATCAAATCACAGTACAGTGTTAATTAGGTCTTAATTTGAACGTAACCAAAACCAGTTGAATGAGATAATCACAGAATCATAGAAATGTTTATGTTGGAAAATACTTTAAAGATCATCAAGTCGAACCCTTAACTCTGGCAAGTCCACCACTAAATCATGTTCCTAAGTGCCACATCTACACATCTTTTAAATACCACCAGGGACGGTGATTTCACCACTTCCCTGGGCAGCCTGTTCCAGTGCTTGACAACCACTTCAGTGAAGAAATTTTTCATAATGTCCAATCTAAACTTCCTCTGGTGCAACCTGAGGCCATTACTTCTTGTCCTATTGCTTGTTACCTGGAAAAAGAGACCAACCCCACCTGGATACAGCCTCCTTTCAGGCAGCTGTAGAGAGTGATAAGGTGTCCCCTGAGTCTCCTTTTCTCCAGACCAAACATCCCCAGATCCCTCAGCTGCTCCTCATCAGACTTGTGCTCCAGCCCCTTCACCAGCTCCGTTGCCCTCCTCTGGACTCACTCCAGCCCCTCAGTGTCTTTCTTGTACTGAGGCACCCAAACCTGAACCCAGGATTTGAGGTGTGGCCACAACAGTGCCAAGGACAGGGCGACAATCCCTGCTCTGGTCCTGCTGGCCACACTGTTTCTGATACAGGCCAGGATGCCACTGGCCACCTGGGCACACACTGGCTCATGTTCAGTCACTGTTGACCAGCACCCCCAGATCCTTTTCCAATGGGCACCTTTCCAGTCACTCAACTCCAAGCCCAGAGCATCATATGGGGTCGTGAACAGAATGCAGGACCCAGCACTTGGCCTTGTTGTATCTCATAAAATTAGCCTCAGCCCACTGATCCATCCTGTCCAAATAGCTCTGTAAAGCCCTCCTACTCTCCAACAGATCAACACTCCCACCTGACCTGGTATCATCTGCAAAGCTGCTGAGGGTGCCCCTGATCCCCTCATCCAGATTGTGGATAAAGATATACAACATTTCAGTCCATATGTAAGTAGGCTGTGCATATATGAACTGCTGAAACTGCAAAAGGTTTGTGGCCACTGAAGACATGAAACCACTGTTCAAGTGGCCAACACCTTTCTGTGCCTCTTCCTACAGGTTTTTCATTTTCTCAGAGGGAATACTGATATGTTACATAAAAAGATGTGCTGTGCAATTTTCAGCCTGCAAACAAAATTTCACAATTTCCAGTCCAGTAGAACTTTTCCTTAGCCACTATATGTTTAAATAAATTCTTCTTTCCATGTTTATTGTGCTTGTCTTGAGCAGTTTATGCAATACTTTCTTTCTTCCTCCTTTGGCCCTATAATGTCTTTCCCAAGAGTACTGTTGTTACTGGCCCCATGTAAAATCAGATGTTCCATATTCATCAGAAAAGAAAGCAACACAGAGTACAAACATATTTCATGTGAAATTATGTAGGAAACACTGTTTCAGCTGGTGTTGATTTACAGATTCAACCAAAAAAATAATACGAAATTCTTAACATATTTGTTTGGAGCAGCTCTAGTTCCTCTGTAGCCCAACAAAATGAATGCAAGCAATTCTCTTTCAACCACTGGTGTTTGATTCACTACAGAAGGCCCAAAGTATAGCACTTGGAAAAACCACCACTTTATAGAAAACTAAAGTGATTGGATTTTCCCCCATTAGGAAATATTTTTAAAGGATCTAGGCCTTGCAACATTGTGATAAAGCAAAATGGCATATAGAGAAAGGAAAAATCCCATGGTTTTGTGTGTGTTGGAAGAAATATTATTATTTTTAAACAGGTAGGATAATGGTTGGGCACATGGTTGATACAATCATGTCTTTGATGGCAGGATGGACTACTGGATGAGATGCGCCCCTCCAACGGAAGAAAATTTTAATAGTTCAAATACCTTCTTCCCTCAATATGTAAATGAAAATCCTCTTTCCACAAGCAAGGTTGGAGCTGCAGGACTGTGCACAGGAACCTACGCACACACCATGCACACCAATGAACTCCCAAACTGGTCCCTTTGTGCACAGTGTGATGGCATCTGAGAGTGTCATGCAGGCAGAGAGAAAGAAGAGCAGGTGGCTGGCCCTGAGATTACTGTTCCTCTTGTACTGCCAACACGGCACAGCCAGCAGGATTTCTGGCTCCATGACCTACTGGCCTTACAGCACTCATTACTCTCACTGTACACCGTCTCCAATCTTTTCCCTATTCTCATTCTTCAAGGATTGCTATAAAACCAGCATGTCCCAAGAACGTACACTTAGGTTTCTGAACCCCAAGTTTTTGGACATGAATCTACAGATCACAAACATCTTGGAAAGGAATCTTGGTGATGGGAAGAGTTGTGATGTTGGCATTTGATGAATCTCACATGATCTGAGGTAAAATCCTAGCCTAACTGAAAACATTAAGGTCGAGGGAGTCAGCTTGTCACCTTCACATCTTCCTAAAAATCTCAGTTGAAACAGAGAGATTTCAAAAGGTCTCGGGATTCATTTGGAAATGGATATATTTCTCATCCTTATATTTGCTTAGAAAGCTGGACAATGTGAGAGCAGTGGTACAAAATAATCTAGCTGATTTTGCACTGAAGTAGGTTAGGAGGCATTCCTGTAAGCCCTCCCACCAGCGTCACTGAGCAGATAATCATCTCTGGTTACCAGCCAATAACAAAAAGCTGATAATATCAACCACAGCTTAAAGAAGACAACACACTACGCCTTCATATAATACTCAGTCAGAAAGGATCTCTGGAGATCATCTGGTCCAACCTATACTGAAAGTATAACCAGTTAGTACAAGTTGCTCAGGCAAGTTTTGAATATTTCACAGCTTCTCTGGACCTCTATTCCAATTTTTTACTTATCTTCCCAGAGAATAATTCTTTCCAAATATCAAATTAGAAAGTCCCTTGCAAATTATGATTACTGCCTCTTGCTCCATCCCTGTGCACCTTGGAAAACTCTCTCCCCCTTTCCCTACACCTTCTCATTTTAGTAGTTGCAAGACTGCAAGACAAGTTGCAGAAGTAAGAATCCCCCAGGCCTGTTCTTCTCTAGGCTGAGCAGACCCAGCCCTCAGCCCCTCCTTGTACATCACATGCTCCAGCCCAACTCCAACCTGAGAGCCAGCCCTCCTTGGGGCTTGGGGCTTGTAGGAAGACAATTTCTTGCAGTCTGTTTTAGAGAGTTGGGTAATTTTGCATAAAATAAAGATAAATAAATAAGTAAAGCTTATTAAAATAAAATAAAGCTTTTAATAAACCTCACTTTATTTCTTCTGTTCAGTGTTTTTTCAAGAACCCATTTTCATCCCTTGTCTAATTAGACACGTAGTAATATGATACCAATAGCTCCTATTATGGACCCATTTTTCTTGTCACAGAGATCTACTTATTAACCTCACTTAACCTCATCTATTTCTACCATTTCCCAAAAGACTTGAAAGGTCTGAGTTTGTCCAACATGCTATGAGTTTTGGAAATAATTGTCCAAGACAAGTCTTTAAGCTTCTAGACACTCTCAAAATGGTATTTGTACAGTTTCTTTTGGGATTTGTACATAATGCTACTTTGAGCTTCTTCTCATGACAATCTCCCTCTGTTTGCACAGAACAAGCAGCAAAATAGCAGTTTAAGCTAAGAGTTACTTTTTCTACATCTTAGTAAAAATAAATTAATTTCATCAGGAGGAAAGTGTAAGTTAATTACATCCTGAGCATCAGGAAACAATTAACAGCTTTCTATTATATCACCCTAATTTCTAAACTATACAATTATATGCTACTGCAGAAAAGGATGTATGATTATCACAAGGATCTTTTCAGAAAAAAATGAAAGGAAATTGTTCCACTGCTGACAATCAGTGCTATAAATAATGTTTAGCTAATATCTTTTCAGAAGTAATTTCCATTATTTGCAATCCTAACTTTGAGTGATGTGTCGGCTGTGTGTTGTCAGATTTTCCTTCCAAAGACAATGAGCATAAATGTTGGACTGATTCCTCAGATAAGCCCTCAAAAATTCAGCTTCTTGTGAATATTTTGCAATACTCACTGGAATTAAATTAAAAATCATTGGTTTTACTAACCATATTGTAATTATGCCTTGCATTTGCTTTGCCTCTTAAATCAGGGCCAAGACTGGCTTGTGAAAACACATAGGGACTCGCAGGCCTGCTTTCAGCAGCCACAATGCCTTGAAGACACAAGTCACAACGTGAAGAGCAACAGATACGACATACAAACACTTCTTTTTAACTGCCAATAAACTCATTTGGCCTAATATGCAGGAAAGTGGTGCAGACACAGAGCCAGTGGGTTGTACAGCAGTTCAGCTGAACACTAATAGAAACACTACAGAAAAACACCCATTTTGGCAACAGTACTTAGTGTGAGAAGCAAGGAAGCAAACCCACACAAACCACCATAAACACGAAGTCAAAGGCTACTGTGTTAGATAGCCTGTGTGTTACTGGGGGTGGGAGAATCTTCCCAAATCAGGTACAGCATATAAGATTCATAAAGGATAAATGTGATAGTGCTGCATCAGCAGAAGAACTTTGGTCGCTGCAGATTCCTTGTGCAATGCCCCTTTCAGGACAGCTATACCACTCCCCCAGAAAGTTTAAGTTCTATTTCAAGTTCTCCTTCTCTATTATTTTCCACCTCAAGTCTTCTTCTACGCACTGTCCTCAACAAACATCATCTTGTCTGAATCTTATCTAGCACTACAGCTTGGAAATGTAGTTGCCACAGCTCTTGAGAAGAATAACAGTGTCCATCTCCCCAGCTCCTTCCACTGCCTTCTCCTCTTCCGTCACACCAAACACAGTATGACCATACTTGACTTTCAAGCTCCCACCTTTGCTATCACCATCTCTTAGGTGCATTGGCTTTTGCTCTGATCAGCCATTTAGTAACAGTTTGTCATTTGATTTTTTACCTTCAAGTGAGCATCTCTGTGCTTGCTGCCTTAATAGAGCAGGCATCCTCACCCAAATAGCCACAGACCTGTTTGGATGGAGTCACCCAAATCTCACCTAGCATTGCTATGATCTCTACCAAAAACCTGACATGTAAACAAGCGTCGAGCAGGGCAAGAATGGATGAAAGGGGTGAGAAGGGGCTCCTGGACTGGCAGAGCTGTACTTTTAACATCAAGAATTGATTCCCTGAGAAGCCAATCTCACTGTGGGGTCCCCATCCTCTGATCTCAGACCAGCTGACTTTATCCCTTACACTGTCACTGCTGCTAGTTTGACACGATGATAACCTGGCTGAGCCTCCCAGACTGCTCACTATGGGCTCAGACATGCACCAGTGCAGTGCACCAGCCATGTAGCAGAAGCCCCACTCCAAGGGAATTAGGCTGCTCTTCTTTGCAGCAGTAGCCAGACACATTGGACCAACAGTCCTGTAAAACCCACAGCATGACCTACCCCAGGTTCCTCATAGAAACCAGAAAACTCTCATCTGCCTGCAAATCCCTGTGACACAGCTGTGGAAGCCCATGTACTCAACCACACAATTGCAAGGAAATGGAGAATTACAGCCTTGTGATGTGAAAACATGCTTCTGTATTTGCTCTGAATTAGCAAGTGCAATCAGGAACATTTTTTAATTATTTGCAACTGCACCTTTGAGATCTGAATGCATTTACTGTATTGAGGCACTGCTAACTAAGACACAAACTATGGAAGCTGTAAAAGGCTGATAATTAAGGTTGGGGTTGCCTTCTGAAATAGTGCTGTCACACTGGTGATAAGCTGGTCATGCAAATTGCACAGCACAAATTTCAAAACACATGAAATGTCACTATTTGAACGTCCATTCATGCACAATACTGTGACAAGAGTGCAGAAGTAAAGATAAAAGCCTCGAAAGAAAAGAAACATTGTCAAACTTAGTCTCTGTTCCTGTCCAGTAATAGCATGTGCATTGGGCATTTTAAACTCAACAACACTTTTACAATCTGTCTTCTGCTGGAGTCTGAAAATTTTAAATAGGAATCCAGCCAATTAAGCCCTGAAGGGGTGGTCAAGCAAACCCAGCAGTGGCCGCTGCCACCATTCCCTCTCCCTGTACTTGACCATGTGTTTCTGCTGGCGCCTTCACCCCAGTGTTGGCACTGGTCTGACTGAACCTGTTTAGAAAGCTAAATTTTTCTTATTTGGCTTCAGCTGCTTCAGTTCCCTGAACTTCTGATCCCAGACAAACAGCACTGCGAAGTGCAAGGGAAGTGATAAGAGCAGGGCAGGAGCAGCTTGCAGTTAGATCTGCTCTATCAGTAAACCACAGCCTCAAACCGTACGTATTTCAGGGACATAGGGGAAGCCAGCACCCATCTCTCCCCCTGTACTTCTTCAGAGAAAGCTTTTTTGTGGTCATGTGGTAAATTGGTTTAGAAAACTGACCCAACTGAAATACCAGCCTCCCAAAAGCTCTGCTGATCACTTCCCCAGTGCAGGTCACCATATGGTGATGGTTCAGAGATGCTTAAGCTAGTCCAAAGGAGAGGAAGCACAGAGGAGGGAACCAGAAGGCAAGAACACCTATTTAATTGCAGTGGTTTATACATTAAAATTGTTTAAAATATATGGTTTACATGTCCTGATCTTGCTTAAGAACAAAACCAACAACCCATGATTAACACATGAAATGCATCCTTCCCTCAACAAATGCCAGTGGTTCTGCTGAGACTTCAAGCTTTACACTTTATTAACCTTTAGGGCCTCAACACAGTTCTTCAAAGACCAGATACACAAACCAAACCTGATTAGCTCTTGCTTCTTCCCCAGCCTTTCATCCCCTTTGCCAGTTCTTCATCAGTTTAACCTCTTCCCACTTTAGTTTATTTTGAGGAGATGACTGGCCTTGAACACAGGAAAAAAAGTATCTTTGAGTTAGCAAAGGGACTCACACAAGTCTGCTCTGCCCGGATGGTAGAAGCCAAGAGAGTTAACAGAATAACAATGCCAGGGTTATGAAAATAAAAAGCAGAAGAAGTAGCAAGAAAGTTAGAAGGGGCCTGAGCCTCAGAAGGGAATGTCTATTTCTGAGAGCAGACCCCAAGCCCAGAGCTGCCACCAACCTGGCACTCAGTGCCTGGACATTTAGTGATGGGGATAAAGAAGTCTGTTTCAGGAGTTTAGCTGGACTGCAGAGAGGCTGGCATTTGCTGCTGCGATAATATCCCTTTACTTTCTTTTTTGTGATGTTTTACATCACAGAAAGCACTGAAATCTGTGAGTTTTACACTTCAAAAACTACTGGAGTCTACAGATACAAGAAATACCTCAATTAAAATGAGACACACTGGTTCCTCCCTCGTCCTTGTCCATCTATACAGTAGTAAAAGCTGGCTGACCTCCCTCCTGGCTCCAGTCTGGTCTCTTACTTTACTGATGTGACTCTGGGGGGTGAAAAGAGCAGATCCTTTCCTGAACAGGGTACCCAGAGCTCCCTACCCATTTCAGTACACAGTAGCTTCTCTGCATCTCCACACTTGGGAGTTATTTCTCTCTGTGCTTTGAGGATGCCACTCTTGGGCTTGGGGTCTGACCTCCCAAACCAGAAATCCCAGTGCTGAGAGAGTCCCACTTTGGCGGCTTCACACAGACCATCCCTCACCATTCAGAACCCACCACTGCTGCAAGACACTGCTACCAACTGCAGCCAAGATTTGTGTTGCAAGGGCTTTATTTTTCTTCAGAGCATACAGCAGCTACCCCTGTTGGGACCTGATAAATAGCTCAAATTCCTAGGCACTATCACTACACAAATAGTAAATAATAATGACAAGTGATAGGAGGACTTCTCTGTCATGGTGCCACTCTATGGCCACTGCTCCCACAGAAGCAGGGATCATGTAGTAAATGCAAACCTAGATTGATTTTAGCACATTAATTCTGCCCTCCCTGCATGACCATCAACATCAAAACAAGTCTCCTTCACTTTTTCATAGGCAGCTCCTCTAACATAAAACAAATTAAAAATATTATTGCACAGGCTATACACATCAACTTGCCTGCTGATCTCTGCTAACCTGAATCAAAAGTTAATGATTGACTCCATCTGGAATGGAACACATAAAATATACAGCACAAACCACTCATACAACATTTGCCTTCTTACGTAGTGAAAGAACGATCACTATTTGCACATGCATTGTTAACTACTTGATCTCTGAGCTGCACTTGAGGAAAGCTGCTGATGGCAACAACTGAATTATTAAAAGGCATAGCTAAAAGGAAAGAACTAAGGAAACAAAACCCTACATCTTCATTTCTAGAAATGTTGAATAGTCCCAATTTTACTGAAGGACATGAGAAATTGAAATTCCTGGCCCAGGAATCTCATATACATATATATGTATACATATACATACACAGATGGGACTTGTCATTAGAATTAGTACCAATAGGCAAGATTGAAACACATGAAAGGGTGCATCAAGTATCAAAGACTCTAGAAAAAATGAACATATAAATTTGAGAAACGCTTTTTTAAAATTTAAATCATTTCCAGTAATAAAAATATTCAATTGAAATTGTTGTGATAGGGTAGAGTTAGTGGGAAACCTTGATTTCAGAGTACTTCGTTTTGCAGTTTTACCCACCTTCACTTTGACATCTTTTCTTTCAGCGTGTCACTGGTGAAACCTCACAGAGAAAACTGATGATTTTTTGCTTGATTTTGGAAAACAAATTCGTGAAAGTGAAATTATTTGGACAGAGATTTCTGGAGGAGTCTGTTCCAGAGAGGTCTGATGATTTAATCTCTGTGTTCTACCCACCCTGAAGAAGTCAGCATACAAGGGTCTTCTCAAGTGAGACACCTGAAAACTACTTTTTTCAGGGTTAGTTTTGAACCCAATCAGTAGCTCTTGGCTAAGGGAAATGCAACCACTGGTGAAGAACTAAGGAAGTTGCTAGAAAAATGTGCAGGGGGTAGAAAAACAATCATTCCCTGAGGAGGAAGTACAAAATTTGATTGTCTTAGGCAGATTCAAAAAAACTCATTTTAACAAATTCTGTCAATTCTTCAAATGGCATACACATTTAATATCTCGGGATCTGACTTGAGAATAAGTGACCTCTAGATAATTGTGTATCTCAAATCCTTTTAGAGTCAAAGCTTACACCAGTGACTTTCAAACACAGTGATAGCATTTAATAAAATCTGTAACTATACCGTTTATATAATCCTGCATCATAGCAATACATCAACACTAAGGGTCTTTTGATGTCATTGCTCTAGAAAGTGTCACTGTTGCGTGCCATGGGCTTTCTGCACCTTAGAGTGCCAATGAACTTTTCAATCCTACCACCATGAAAAAATGTTGACTGTTTATTGCTCAGAATAAGAAAAAAGTTATGGACCTGTAGGTGCTACCATCCTTCACAAGTTAACGACTCTGAAAGTTATGCACTCTAATATGGCTTCTGAAAGTGATAAGGTTCCTGGAGTGAAACCTTTGGAAGACCAGTGAAAACTGGTTTTGTCTTACAGCTTCAAAATGTGTAGCTGTTTACCACGTAAAACCTTTACCTTTGTAAAACAAAACTCATACACCAACTCTGACAAAAAGGCAAACAAATTTTTGCTGACTCTTTTGTCTCTTCCAAAAGAAAGAAAAATCTCTAAGAAACACATTTCATATGTCTCTAAGTAGAAAGAAAAATGATGCTGATTATAAGAACTATTCTATCAAAATCACTGCCTCATCTAGAGAAGTCTCATAATTATTTACTCAAGTAGTGTGAATAGGGAAAGATGTAGCTTCTTATGAAAGCTGGTGATAAAGATGGATCCAAAAGTCTGCCGAGACATTAATGCCATTCAAGTTACACCTGCTACAGAGAACTGCACCACATATATAGTGGCAATAATAGGTGTTTAAATATTGCTGCTTGGTCAACTGAAGCCTGAGGATCCCTGAATTACTAGGCACATTTTCTGCAAGAAATGAGGGACTCTTGGGAGATACACAAGGTTTTGGTGACAATCTGGCATCAAGAAACAATTAGCAGACGAGGAGATTCCAGCCACCCCTAACTTGTAAGATATATCAAAACCTGCCCATTGAAACTTCTTTTGGTTGCCAGAGGGCAAGATCAGCTCTATCCCTGTCAGTGCTCAAACCCAGACATAATACTTTAATCCTTCTGCCAAATAGTGCTAAAATGGGCACAACCTGTTGCCTTCAACCGTGTGGGAAATGAGCTTGGAATTGCTCTGCTTCTGATAAAATTCTTATCAACTTCTGTAATGCTAACAATGACTGTCCAAAGCACTGAGGATATGACACCTTCCTTCAAGCACTCCCAGCAAGGCCAAGGAAGCTCAGGAACATTCACTTCCCCAGGGCTGTACCAGGCTCGGATTTGCCGGCAGGGACGTAGCAGGGTGGAGGCTTCAAAGGGCTCTCCCAGTCCTGAGGAATCTAAAGGCTCCTTGATGGTCTCAAGCACAGATGCCAGTTTCTTCAGGAGACAGTTCCATATCCATCACTTGTAACTTATGGAGCCTTTTAAGGGCAGTGCTGTTGCAACCTCCTCAGGAGAGAGAGCTCACACTGAACAACTTTAGGGTCTCTGAATCTGCAGCAGAACAGAGGGAAAAGTTGAGATTTTGGGTGGTTGGAGCTGTCAGGCAGCCAGAGCCTCCACAGTTTGTCCCTGCAGGACCATCAGTGCCAAAGCTCACAGCCAGATCGTGCCCATCCCAGCTCTCGCCTTGCTCTTGCTAATCTCCTGCATGGCAGCAGAAGCTGCCAAAGGGTCTGTTCTGGCGTGTCACACTGCTGAAATCTTCAGCTTTCCTTCACAGCTGTCAGCTTAATAATTTAAAGGCTTGCCAAGAGCCAAACTTCAGAAGTCCTCACTTGCAAAAATATGTTTCTATTAACCAAAAGTAAGAGTTAGGCTTTTGCTCAGACAGCTACTGGATATAGAGGCAAAGGACACTACTGGATGTAAAAATTCACCATGCTATCTAACACATAGCTCAAGATGTTGTTTCTTTTTCCATAAATCACCCCACCCATGGGCCAGGATTTACATCACAGCCTGAGCCAGCAGCCAGCTTCCTGGGTGCCAGCTGACATTACACACATCAGGGCAGAGGCTCCTGACCTTGCAAAGGCAAAACACACATCACAAGCAGCCGAGAGACAGGAACAAGAAGGAAAAAACTCTTTGTCCTACTCCTTTCCCTCCCCTAGCCACTGAGCACTTGCCTAGGGGTGGAAGGGGGCACAGGGCTTCCATTCCCACCACAGGCACTGCCACTGTGCAAAGCCAGGCTTGCCAAGGTGCTGCTCAGACAACTTTAACCCTCACTGTGTCAGATCCCTGCCAGAGAAGGACAGACGTGAAACAGCCCGTGGGAATGAGAGCTATAAGGCAACGCACGAGGCCAGAACGAGACAGGCACTATGAACTTTGCAAGGAATTTAAAGCAAGCAGCTCTGGTAAGTATTTGAGTTAAGACACATGTGCTGTTTGGTGTAGTACAAGAGTGCTTTAAATACCTACGTTTGGTTGGGTTTGTGTAAGTAACACCATGCTCCCAGTTTCGTTTTACACTTTTACTCCTAAGTTATGTGCTCATCTTGCATGCACTTTCACCCAAATACACACATAATCACCTGTCTGGCTGCATCATTCCTACTGGGGGCTTATCTTGCAGTTGTAAGCATCACTAAGAATAGAGTACAGTATGTTTCCTTGAGTGCATATGTGTGCTGGTTTTCTATCATCTGTTTGCCTGCCCCAAAGGCTGCTGATAGAGCCTGTCTTTGATCCTGAAAACACTCCACATTTTCATTTAGCATTAACAATTATATGCTTATCTTGGACAGGAAAAGGGAAACTTTAAATGCAGGGTTGGCTAAAACTTGTCTGCCAGCCAGTTTTCTATCACTTATTTTGTGGCTTTTACTGCCTGGAAAACCGAAGAATACAAATCCTTTACTCATTCCAACAGTAAAACAGAATGAGGTTAAGAAAAAATTGGGGGAAGCAGACGATTTTGGGTGCAGTTTCACAATACAGTTCCAGCTGACCCAACAGCTCACTGCTATCCAAATGGAAATCTTCTGTCTTCTCCACCAGCTCCACTTCTTTCTCCTGGCTCCACATTCCCAACACCTATCTTCTGTGGCTTCTGGAAGCCAGCAGATCAGAAAATTAACCTACCCACCAAATCACCACATTGGATCTGTTAGCGTAGAAACACATAATTACAGAATGATTATATGCAGGTGCTTTTATTGAAGAGCTCTGGGAATCGGGGTACAGACCCAAATCTGATTCCGACATGGGCTTGGGGTAAAACACTTTTATACTCTTCTCTTACATAACTGCTATAGAATCATATGTTAATCATTAACTACACATTGTACTATTGTGAGCAATCGAGCATGAGTTTCGAGTTCTATTGTAATCAATCAGGCATACACTTCAAGCACATTGTAATCATTTAGGCATACACTGCAAGCCCCTTCAAGTCCCTCTCCCACAATATCCTCATGATTCCTATTGATTATACAATATGCAATTTCCAAATAATCATTGCATACTTATAACACAGTGTAACTGTACTACCTGTACTGTAGGTACACAGATGTAGAGTCACAAGATTTAACAGAAACAATGCCTATTCAAAGCCTATCTAAGCTACTACAATTTTAAAACATTTTAACCCTATGCTATCAGATCTGCTTTCAAGAAGTCCAAGAAGTTACATGAGCAGGAACAAAGAGGAGGTGGGACTACACTAGTGGGGAGTAGGACAAGGGCCAGAAGGAGAGTGGATCTCCCCATTCAGCAGCAGCCAGACATTATGCACACTGACTTGTTCAGGAACTCACAGTCCAAGCAGACCTAAGCCATTAGAGATTCATGAAGGAATGTCCATAGGTAACTTCACAGGATGGGCCATAATTATTTTGTATCTGCAGATGACCTTGCCCAGAAAGACCACCATGTTTCGATACCTTAATAAATAAAATTACAAATATCATTCTTGTTGCAACACTGATGAACTGATTCTAGGAGCCTGATTTGATAACATTTCCTCAGTTTCTCCTTAGGGAAAGATTGCAAAGCTTTTGCTTTTACATTTAACTATGAGGTATACAGAAAGATTAATGTGGTCCTTATTTTGTATTAGCCTTAAATCCTCAGCTTCTGGTAACATAAATTAGGAACAGCAGGATTCTTATCTGGCACTTGGATGAACAACTCTGCACCAAATCCACCATGCAGGACCTGTGCCAGTGCACTCTGTCACCTTAAGTTTCACTTCAGGCTACTTTGAAGCAGAATCTCAAGCTTGGAACAGGCACTGGTGTGTACTGGAGCCAGATCACCAAAATAACATTTACTTGCCAAACAGGAGTACCACTGGTGTGCATCACAAAGTGACAGTTCTCCTTACTTCGTGGATGAAAACAGTAACAGTGTCTATACTAGCAGCAATGATGGCATCTCCCAAAGCAGAGAAGATTTCTATCACTTTGATGTGTTTATCTGGCATCTGAGCAAAAAGTTTAAAAAAATTCAAGCAAAAAACTACTAGGAAAATATTTTTACCATCTCCTTCTAGTTATTTATATAACATATTATAATGGGATTTTTCTTCCTGAATCACAAGATGGTCCATCACCAAATTGAAATTATTAAAATTACTTTTTCTCCTCTGTGCTGTATAGGTACAGCCGGCACGCATAGCCAGCATTCATCACAGAAATTAAAAATTAACTGAGTCAGGCATTTTTGTTCAAGGCTCCTGTGCTGCTCACAACTCTAGTCACACAGCACTGTTAATTGCTGCTGGCATTGACAGTAGGGATCCCCTTCCATCTGCTGGGACCAGCTGATGCAAAATAAAAACAACCCCTTGGAGTGAGGCGCAGCTCTGCGGGGTCAGTGCCCGGCGCCGCTGCCGGTGCCGGCCGGGCTGTGCGGGAGCGCTACCCTGCGCTCGCCTCGGCTCTCCGTGGAGTGTTGAGACACTTTATCGCTTATGGTTTCTTTGGGGTTTTTAATCTTTAAAGACGCCACTCTACTGCAGCATTTGATGCCTTTAGTGACGCAGCGGCCTCTCCCCAGCCGCCTCCTGTTCCACGCAGGGGAGCAGAGGTGCTCGCGGCAGAAGCCCCCCGTGCGGTGCTTCACCTCCCCGGGCTCGCAGCGCCGGCTGCGGCCCCCTCGTCCTCCTCGCTGCTGAAAGCGGGGCCGGAGCCCGGGGCCGCGATGGAAGCAGGGCAGGTGCTCCGGTGCAAAGAAAGTCCATAGGGACAGACCCTCGCCCTCCGCCCCCCAAACCTCTCTCTCCCGCCATCAGCGGTGCTGCTGCTGACCCCGGGTACGCGTCCCCGGCAAAGCGGGAGGAAGGCACCGCTTACCGGAGCTGCTCGCCGGTGAGCAAGACCTCGGCCATGTGCTCCAGCTCCGCCGCTTTCTGCTGCATGCTGCTCATGCCCTCCTCCATCGCCGCCGGCCTGCGGGCACAGCACCGCCGGGTGAGGGGGGACCGGGGACCCGCCGCCCCCCGGCCGTGCTGCCCCCGCCGGCAGCTCCGGGGCGCCTCCCCCCCGGCCCCGGCGGCCGCGGAGCTCTTCGCGGGGTGGCAGGCAGCGACAGCCACCTCCTGCAGCTCCAGCTCACCTGAGCGCCTCAGGTCACTATTCCCCTCGGCAGGCTCGGATCCCTCCCGCCGCTTCCCGTGTTATTGTGTCACTGGCAGGCGGAGAAACACATGGCTGCAGCCGCCGCCGCCGCAGCCGGGCTCGCCGAGGCAGCAGCGGCCCCCCCCGGCTGTCACACGGCAGGGTCGGCGCTGCCCCCGCGGGAAGGGGCCGGCTCCCCGCCGGGGGCTGCGAGCCAAGCGGCTGCTGCCGCTCCCCTCCCCGCCAGCCCCGGCTCGGGAGGCAGAAGGCGGCCGCGCACGGAGGAGCGCAGCGCTCCCCGCCCGTGGCTCCCTTCCCGCGGGTGCAAAGTCCCGCGTCCTCCCTTCAACGCGGGGCTGCCGGGAGGACGGGCTGCTCGGAGGAGCCGTGCGCTCGGAAGAAGCCGATCCGACTGCGCGGGCGGACATGCGACTGCTGCCCGCTCAGGTAGCGCGGGCTGCGCCTCGGCAGCGATCCTTGGAGATGCAGCGCGGGGCGCGTAATAGAAAGGGAGCTGGTGATCTGGGGTTTCACCCTCAAAAACTGCTACTGCCCTCCTGCTGTTCACATTTCTGCTTATCTGCCACCCAGGGGTTATTTTCAGACCCTGGTCCCCTGCTCACGTCAACTCTTTGTCTCCAGGCGACCGAGGATGCAGAATTCTTGAGGGCAGAGGAACATTTTGTCTTGGCAACGGGAAATAAATTGCAACGTCATGAACACTGTTTGTCACCATTTTTGATGGGGGAAAAAATCGGCTTTTTCTTTAAAAAAGTACAGAAGGAGGCATCTTCTGCAGTGGTCCAACCATGGTTTTCATTTGCGAACACATGCAATACCTTGATTGCCTACTCATTGCCTTTATTTCTGCCTGCATATACTCCGTGTGCACGGAAATTGTGTCTGCTAAAGTACTTGCAATACTGTCATCGATTCAGAACCAAAATGATAGAACCACAAGAAGAACTAAGACGGAATCAAGGGAACCTAGTAGTAACCAGAGTGCAGACAATGGGAAGAAGGTATTTTTTGCATGGCCCATAGTAGACGTCTGGCATTTATTACCAAAGATGGCTCTGGATGTAAAAGAATGGACTTGGAAGTAAGGAGAAAAATACTTGGAAAAGAAATCTACATAGGGTTACTAAGCAGACAGCAGCCACATCCAGCTCAGGAAATTCTCTGTTCTAAAAATAATTGTCTCACAAGGCAAGCACTTGTGTGACATTTCATATGTGCTTTCCCTGCTGCTCCCTAAGCATCTGTTTATAGCCATGAACACAGGACTAGATGGACCTTTGGTTCAATCCAGCAGAGTTTAATGCACCTTTGTGGGTCTCAAAGAGCACTAGAGGTCTATGAATGGCAAAAGGAGAAAAGCACAATCTGCATTCATTTCATTTGGGCCAGAGACAGGGACACCTTAGGACTGTAAACACTACACCTTGAGATTACTTTCTGTAAATCTGGAAGACACACATTTAATCTGAATACTTGCAAGCACCCTCTAATTCCCCTCATACTGCAAACATACAAAGTACAGATTCACAGAGCTGGGAACAAAAAGGGAATTGAAACAACCATCTCATCTGAACTTATCTTTAGGACAAAGAATGTACACAGTAATTTTTATCAAGCACTTTATCACATGACTGAAGGAAAGACAGTTTCAAGGGAATGTACATTGCAGACCATTCCTTGGTTCAATCACCTGAGTTTAGCTGATTTCATTCATTCACTGTTGCTAAAAGGAGATACACTGTTCTTCCCAGGCTCTGGCAGCACAATCTGCAATGTGTCTTATGTTAGTTTTCCCACTTTGAGGATCTCTGCTTGTTGCACTTCAATTCACTAAGCAGGCAGAAGAGTACCAGAAAGTGGAGAACTTTCTTCCGAGCTAGTGAGCAGAGCTGTGCAGATGGTTGCAGGGTGCAATGAGTGCCAGAGCCGACACCAAGGTAGAGTGGGCCTTGGCAGCTTGAAACAGGAACAAAAGAGCTGGAAGAGGAAGAAGAAGCTGTGTTTATGCGGTGCCAAGGTACCACGACAGGGTGCTTATGGAACTGCAGCCTGAAATCCGTATCTTTCCTTGGACAGTTCTGCAACTTGGAAAATGCAGGCCAGTGCAAATTCCTGTACTGGATTATTTAATGATTATAGAATTTCATGTTGGCCTTTGCACACTGATATCCCATTTGTAATTTGTTCCACATGTTCACACTGAAATTTCTTACAGTTACAGTTATCCTGAGAGGAGCGAATTGGCTATCAGTCACTCCAAGCCTGCTGTCACCCAAAAAGGTTAATTGACATAACCTTGAAGGGTCACGTTTCAGCCAAGAGCCAGTAAAAAGCTACACAAAATAACCTGATTGGATGTTTTCAACTTGTTTTTAATCTACAGAATGCTATAGAACATAAGGTCTAGCAAAAAATTAGGCTGTGCTGACCCTTCCTCCCAAAGGAAACTGGTCATGAAGACTAAAATGCTCCTCTAAGTGGTAGGACAATATGTGCAGAGTCTGAAATCCTGACAGCAAGAGAGAGAGAGAGAGGCATCCCTCTGAGATAACCTCAGAGGTTGATTTTTTTCAGATATAGGATCAATTTTAGAAGTCAGTGCCTATTTTAGATATGAATACATGAGTTTTACCTTAGCATGGCTGAAGTTAAGTGAGATGAAGGTAGCCAGCCAACAGTAAGGCATTCCTCAGCAAAAAGCATGACAGATCTTTGAGCTGGAGCCCTGGGACACTTCAGAACTTGTCCTCCACAACATCAAGAGAGTAACAAAAGCTGTATAGGTCTGCTGGAGGGTTGGTATCACAGGTGTGAGGGGAAACTCAAGTGTCTTCCAGTGAGTTTTGATGACACTAGAGGCTCTCTGGCATGCAGTAAGGTATAAGGCTGCACATTTGAACTGCCAAGGTCACAACACTCTGTGGAACTTCATGCATGAATAGGCACATTGTATTAAGAGTACTGGGTTTAGAAAACATGTTAGTAAGTTGTATAAACTTTCTTATCTCATTTAGTAAATGCTCAAGTGGTGAAACACTAGATGTTTACATAATGAAATAAGAATATTGCTTTCACTGCTTTGAAGGCTATTGTATCTGTGGCCTACATTTTGGCTCAATAAATTAATCTGGTATTTGATAAATTAATTCTTTAGTCTCACTAAAGTCTCACTCATTTTTCTGCAAGCTTATTCTAACACAAGACATCGTCATGAAAGAATTACAAGTATTCACGTCTATACTTCTCATTTCTCCTATAGCCTTGTTTTTGAGTCCCATATAAAGTTCTTTGGCTTTCCCCTGCTAGGATGACTAGGGTTTCTTAAACAGGAAAATGACACAGATGCAAAAGATGGTGAAGCACTTCAGGAACAAAAGGCATTAGCAGGTAAGCTGTTGGATGGTTGTGGGGTTTTTCTTCCTAACATCTTTTGCATAAGAGACAGCTTTATGTAAACATCAAATTTAAAAATACTTGGTCACTCTCTTTGCTGAGAAAGACAAATACAAAATGGTTTTTGGCTTTTAAGTTGACCTTTTATTTAAGTAGCTCTTGCAACACTCATGGAAAATTAGTGTGAAGGTTTTTTCCTATATTCCCATGCTTATTTGCAAAGAGAGCTCACTTGTCTTTGTGTTTCAACTGGTTGACTTCCTTAGCACTAGAGGCCTGGGAAGGGGAACCATAGGAACTACCAGGTATTGTCCAATCTCCCCTCCTCTCTTCAGGCTGTGTACAATAGTGTTTTCCATACATGGAAGTGCACAGATTACATTCACTGCTGCTCTAAGTTTGAACCATTTAAGTTGCCTGCTAGGAACTGGTCATAAGAATCAGTGCTTGTGTGATTCAAAGGAGAGAATGCATCTTGCCAAGCTAATTTTAGTCTTGTGATAAACCACAGGAAAAGTTAGTAAGTTTTCAGGAAAAAAAAAAAAAGAAGAAAAAGGATTTGTTTTAAACTTCTCTTTTTCTATTATTACATCCAAGTTCCTGCAAAAGCCTCCATGGTGAGATAACAAAAGGAATTTTTCACCATCTGTCCAACTTTTCAGCACTAGAGTGAGACTCATATCTGTTTAGATTCTTATATTTCATGTGTCACTGACCTGGTAGTTGTTACAGTAGTGAGCTGAAGTGTAGAGAAAAAGGCATTTTGATCCTGAAATATGCAGAGACAATCTGAAAGGGGTTTTCTAAGCCTGTCCTTACACAGCTTTTCCATTTTGCATTAAATATTCAAACACTTACTAGGCCAGACAGAGGTAGTGAGGTTCCTGTGCAGACTGACAGCTAAGGCATGACCAAGAGATGGGTACCAGCTTTACTGCTTGCTCTTGTGAGCAGGTAAATATTTTACAGAAACAAGCAGCTACAATAAGGTAAAACATCAGAAATTTGCATTAGACCAGTAACCCAAATAATTCCAGTTGACAGTATGCTCTGTTAAACCAGCATTTTGCACTACCCAATGCATGTTGCCATTTGTTCTGTCCACTCAAGTCCCCCTGCTTTATTATATCTGGAATATTTTCTAATTCTTCTTATTTCATATATTCGTTTGTTTTGCAATGATTTCCAATTTTGAGCATCACAAAAATATTTAAAAGTCAAAAAGCACCTCTAAACCTGTCTGAAATCTCAGGTTTATCTTTGAAGAAGTTCATATGTATTTCCAGTAGTTCTCTTTTTGTTTGTTTGTTTTCTCTTTATTCTTCATTTTAATCAACAGCAACTATGAACTTGTTCAGCTAGAGTTATGTCTATATCATATGTTTAGTCCAAGTCGTAGTTCTAGACTTGTGTAGTATCCAGCCTAATGCATGGACTGGGAGGTGTGAGTCAGCTGGGAACTGTGATTAAGAGCTGAAAAGGAACTGCTTTCTAAACCACTTCTCAAGTGTGAAGACAACACCTTCTAGCTCAGTGGTAAAAGCCAGCTTCTTAAGCTGTCCATCAGCTGCATCTGTGTTAATGCACTCTGATGTCTGGTTGCAAGACTTAAAATGTTTACTTAAAGCACTGTGGCTTGAACTGGCGGTTTGACACTGAGTTGTGATCAGCCCTGAACACTCAGGCATGGGTTGGTTTTCTTGTTCATTGGGAGACAACACCCAACAGTTGAGATTCAGTCTAAGACACCTTAGTATCCTACCAGTCCTCTGCTACCTATTCCTGCTTCTCAGCACAAGTTTCTGTTGACTATTTCTCTTTCCACGCTGCCCACGATGGAGCACACTCTGCTTTGGGGGATCTGGCTCTTTGTTTCCTAGGGTGAGCACCGCAGCCAGGGCTTGGGGTAGGTGGTGGGTGCAAGCATGCAGTGTGCATGTCTCTGGGGATGTGTGGTTCTGGTGGCAGGAACAGAGGCAAACAGTGTGACAGATGCCAAAGAGCTGCATCTATGAGGCACAGAATCACAGTCCTCCTCACAGACTGATGAGGCTTCAGCATTGTCTCTGTCCTTCACCACATCCCACCCTGTCATTCATTACACGGGGCTGTGGGGCACACAGAGACATCCCGTGGCTGAGGAACACCCGCCAGCGAAGCCGCTGCTCCGGCTGACAGACCTCCCTGGGGCACAGGCAGCAGCACAGCACATGGACAATGTGCACGACTGCTGTGGGACATCGGCAATGCTGCAAACCGATGGCATCACTCAGCTCCACCGGGATAATCACCACAGCAGCTACACTGGCGTGCCTCACTCTTGCCCGTGTCCACGTAAAGAACTGTTGCCAGTGTTTAATCGCTCTGCCACCCTGTGGCCCTTTCAAGAATTTAAGTATGAAAATGCCAATTAGAAAACTGTAGTGAATCGATGCTCCACAAAAGAAAAAGACTGTTAAATTAAGCTAATTTTATAAAAGAATAATCTTTAGGCAATACAATCTTTGTACACAATTAAAAACACAAACATATTTTACTCCATCCTTAATTTCCCTCCCCAATGAACACAAAAAATAACTGCCCAATCTAGTAAAAATGAAAAATTAAAGTCAGTAAAACTGGATAAGTCAATATTCTCTTTCATGAAAGCACTTTGCAAGTGTTTGTCTGGGACTTCCTGGGTTCTCAAAATATTTCTGGATGTCCTACAGTGCTGAAGCAATGAGATTAACTCAGTAGAACATGATTCTAAAATAAATCAGAATCTGCATCGTGCTGAGATACAGCAAAATGATTGGCTATGACCAGTCCCTTTACTGAACTAAAGAGAAGGTACCTTCAGTGCTATTGAGAACCAGAATTCTTTATGGGGAAAGAGTTCTTCTGCAGCTCTGCATCAGCATAACTGGATGCCAAAGAAACTGCTGGAAGGAGGCACGGAAGACAGAATTGGGATGAAACAGAACCACATCAAAGTTTTCTCATAAGACCAAATTCGGGTTTCTTGAAATAGAGAACCTGGTAAACAATATTGCCAAGGGCTTAACTGTAGTGGGAAGACTACTCTGCTCTCAACACCTTAGCAGGAAAAAAAGCATGTAAAAATCAGTCTGTAGTTCTTGAGTCCAAGAAGAAAATTTCACCAAGGTGCATTCCCACAGGGAAGAGGGGTGAAATGAGGATAAAAAAGTCCAGGAAGCACCAGAGAAGAAAAGAGGATTGGTGGGAAAAGCATCCCACTAAAATCATAGTAGGACTTGAGCTGAAGAAAACAGAAGAAGCTGGAACAGCAGCACTAAAGCCAGGCTGAGGTAGGGGATGGAAGGAATAAATTTTCTTTGTGATGCCCCTCAGATCTTCTCCCCTCTGTATTACACTGGCTTCACAGCAACTGTCAGAGACAAGACCTTCCTTCCCTATCTGCACTGACTTCTCTCTCTGGAGAGGAGCACTCCAAATTGTCACACTTAAAGATGTCAATATAGAAAACTCACCTGGAAGCATCTCAGAAGACCCACTTACTGCACTTCCCCACTATGGAATAGGATCAGCTAAACCTGTACTTTTTCTATAACACAATTTGGCAGACCCCAGTGTCTGGAATGGAACCTGCATAGAAATCTTAATTAAAACTAAGTTTTTTAATTGCCTTTGATGTTTCTCTCATTCAAATTATTGGATTTTGGAAGAAGACTCATTTAGGTCTCAGAAGAGGGCCTCAAAGGGCAGTATTTCCTCTCATGCCTCATGCAGGATCTCTTCTGAAGCAGTTCATGATGACAGCAGCCTCCTCATCCACTTACTGAAAAACTTCCTAGGGAGAGACAATTCTGTTAAGTAAGGTCCGTGTCAAAACTGATGACCCAGTCTCCAACACTTAGACAGGAGAAGATGAGAGGACAAGGATCTCTCTTAAGTGTACAGGCAGTGAACTTACTTTTCTGAGTCAACAGTGATTGAGGATCTGAGAATGGAAAGTTACTCGTGTTGTCCCGGTTATAGCCAACTGCATGATGTCAAATTGTTCAGCATCTCAAGACATTGATAGCCCTTGTGAGATACTCACTACTATTCATTACTCACACAGTTGTAAGAAAAAAAACCCCAGCTACTCATTGACACACTGATTACAATGGAAAAATGTTTGTCCTCATGACAAACTCCAGTATTCAGCAACAGGAGAAAAAAATACAGATGGTTAGCATCTTCACAGAAAAGTGTCAAAAATACAATGCTTTAGACAGCCTTAGTACCTGATGAGGGGGGTAGATGGAAATCTTCAGAACAAAATGTTTCCTGCAGAGATGTCTGCAGAGTTTTTTCACTTTCAGGTCAGGTTGATGGTTTGGAGCTAAAAAGGGCATGGGACTAGAAGGGCTTCTAGGTATATTGGGGAGCAGGATGGGAAAGGTATAACCTGCTCATCTAACATTTCAGCATCAGGAAGGAAGTTGAGAATGGCAAAATTGAGTGAACTGGTAATTCTTGGATGGTTACAGCCTGAGATTTCATTATTCATCATGACTGAGAATGAAACTAGAAGGCCCTACAAGCAGGAACATGAGAAACACCTAGAATCTAAGAGAATCAGTATTTGTTCTGTAGCTCATTCCAGCGTTAGGTTTGTTGGACAGAATTTTTATGATTTCATTTGTATTGCCTTTTATTCTTTCCCATGTAAGGCTTCTGCTTCCTTTGTTACATGAGCTTTTCCTATATTGGCTTCTTCTCATTTAAGTTTTCATCCTGCTATTTTTCACTGTCATTTTCCTGTGCCACTCTACTCCTCCATTGTATTCTCTTTACAAATAGAATACTTGATGCATTTTCCTGTTTGGGTTTTTTTAAATATTTTGCATTAAATGGCTATGGTTTTAACATGAATTTGATTAATCTATTTATTTATTTGAGATTCATATAGAAAGTGTAAGTATCTAGTTTGCTGGGATATATTTGTAGCACATATCCCTAGCAATGCCTTAAAAATTCATAATAGATTAACTAAAAACCACCCATTCTCTGAGGTTACTACTATGCAGATAGTAGCTAGTCAAGAAGTGAGATGATGGGATAACTTGCCAGATGGTACATACTGATATTCAGGTTGTCACTATTAATAAGGTCTCCAGACTGAGCCTTGAAATTAGCCACAAAATTCTCTACACGGTATTAAAAAAACTACATTTATTTGCATTTATCTCATGTAACTCCTAGAAATTAATGATAACACCTTCCCAAATATTTCTAGCAGCAGGTGTTTTACGTGATTAAATTTTAGGGCCTGCAGTAAAGTATTGCTGTTAATTTTCCCAACTAGCAAAATCATCTGGGTCTGAATTACAGTCTTTGCTGTGGTAGAAGCACTCTGGAGATCTACCCAGAAAATAATGTACAGGGAGCAAAAGATTTTAATGATGTACTCATGCATGAACTAACATGGCTGCCTGACATATTAAATTGACTAAATTTAAAGGGTCCCTGTAATTATTACATTCTTGAAAAAATAGCTTGCTCTTTCATGCCAATGTGAACAGACATCACAGCACCTTCCCACCCATTGCACCAGTGTTTACACTGTGAGGACATGCTGTGCTGCAATGAATGTCCTGGCTGACTGGCTGAGACTGGGAGAAGCTCTGCATATAGGCTGGACACCAGCTTGTTCAGGTTCACCCCACCTTATCATGAAATCAGTGTGGCATGACTGATCCTCTGCCTTTGTTCGCAATTACACGTGCAGTCCATGCAAAGAAATAACACAGCCAAGGAACAGGTCTCTAATTGCGAGCTGTCTCCTAAGCTTTGGGCATCTGGGTTCTTGCTTGTCACAACTGCATATGATGAAATTCTTAAAGTAATTTCCAAAGTGTTTGTACTCTGACTATTTTGGCATATGCTTTCCAGCTTTGTTGGTTGAGTGTTTCTTCTCCAGTCTTTCCAGACCAGAACTAATTTTTTTGTCACCGAGATACTCCAAGCTATTGTATGGTTTACACAAATATTTATGTTTGGTTACAACTGTTTATTTTCACCTAATTTGAATGTAAATGTTTTGCATATCCCTGGTGGCCTGTTAAGACTGACAAGACAGCCTTGTCTGAGGTAGCAATGAGCTATCTGGTTATTCTACTAATTGACTGAAATTTTCCTTGTTTGAGTCTTGGACTCATTAGTTCCTGCTTTGTGGTGCTTTTCTGGCTGACATTACCAGGTATGATGGTTTTACTGGGCTACAGTAATACAAATGAATCAAGGTCTGCAACACAGAATATGCAAGCCACTGTTTTGCTATTTTACCTTTCACTACAAAAAAAAAAAAAAAGTTAAAAAAATTAAAGTATGTCTCAATAACCAACTCCAGTGGAGAGCAGAAGAGTGTGTGCTCTGGTGATTTAGGGGGTCTGAATTTATTTAGGATCCTGAGTTATGACTATAACCTGAATATTGTGATTAACAGAGACAAGCACAACTAGCCTTCATGAACTTGTTTAAATCTTTTGTGGATCACAGTCATTTTGACTTTCACATCTCCCAAGTTCCTCAATGCGTTGCATAGAAATTTATTCCCTCCTGTTATCCATTACTTTCTGTTCTTTTCATCAGTAACCCCAGTTCTTACATTTAAGACAGACTAGACAATCGTTATTCAGGATAGGTGTGCACCATGGATTTACACAGTGGCATAATGATATTTTCTGTTTGGTCTTTCTTTTCTCTTTCTTGTTTTCCTAGGAAGGAAATGTAACACATTCATTGTAGACAGTCATTCTCTCAGTGTCTCATGAGAGTCTGCGATGCGCTGAAACGGCATTCGAAGATCTAACCCAGTCACACCTACAGCTTCGGTGGTCACCTTCTGTACTGAAACACAATAAGCACATCCAAGGTATTTCCAGACAATGAGAAACTGTCATTTAATGAGTAAAAATGTAACACACATGCTAATTTTAAATATTGCAGATGGCATTCCAGCTGAAAAAAAAAAAATCCTTGCACTAGGGTTTGTGAGGCTTTAATCAAAATGAGCCTCTCTTGTGGAATAATTTCTAAGAATTGTAACTGTGAATTGTGTAATTATCACTGAGCTGATAATGTGCTGCTGTATTCAACTTTGGCACTCAGCCAGTTTTTCCAGTGCTGACTTTATCTTTTTATTATTTTCTCAGCTACCTCTGTTGTGCTTTGAAGGACATCTGTAAGTTTCTAGTGTGCACATCTTTGTCATTTGAACACCCCATTTCATGTAGCCCAATTTTTTCACTACATTTTGCTGTAGAGCTCCCAAGCACTTGAATTGCAATCACACATGGGAAGTCATCCTCCTAACACACTACCTAATGACTAGAGCCTGACAGTGGTAATGTGCACTGTTATGTTATCTCCTGCTTCATTGTTCTATGTTTCAGTTGTGGAGCTTTGGAGTTATTTCTTTCATTTGATTTGTCAAATGCCCTTCAGATTTAACAGTTGCCCTTCATTTATTTAACAGTTCACATCCCTGATGTTTGAGTCCTGGGAAAGATTATAGAGGGCTAAGAACTTCAAAGGCAAGACTATAACAATCTTCAACGATCCTTTTTTTGTCTGCTAACTCCACTTAACAATCGTCAAAACACATTCCACTAACACTAATTTTCATTAACATTTTTCAATTGAAAAACTAGGCCAAAGCTTATCTTGCTTGAGGCTTGACTTCATTCCTGCCCTGTCCCCAGCCCAGCTGAGGAAGCAGAGGCTATTTACCAGTTCAGTCTACTTCTCCCTTATGCTGACAGGAGTACACCTTGTACCTCACAGCTGTACACTCACAGCAGACACTTAAAGCCTCCAAGTGGCACCTGGGTGGGCTGACTGCAGTCGGTGATTAGTTAAATTGGGATGGCTGAATTAATGGCTTCCTCAATGTCGTGGTTTGAAGCTGGCTAAGTGCCAGGCACCCACAAAAAACTATCCACTTATTTTCCTCTGGTATAGCTGAGGAGAGGAGGGGGAGTTAAAAACTTCATGAGTTAAGGATTAGGGGAAAAACACTTTAAGGCAAAACAGGTTTAAAACTTAAACAGTATAAAGACAATTTATTAACAGAATTAAAAGTAAAAAGAGTAGTAAGAAATAAAATAAACCTTTAGAATACCTTTTCTTCCCAGTCCTTCCCTCTTTCCCACCGACCGCGCAAGGAGACAAAAGGTTTTGGTCACTCTTTCACTTCTTAAAAAACTTTTTTCAGTTCGCTTAAGGAAAAAAGTTTCTTTCTTCTGTTGTGCCATGGGATCCTTCCCACAGGAGATAGTTCTCTGTGAACTTTTCCAGCATGGTTTTAACTTCCACAAGCAGCAGTCCGCCTGACCTGCTGTAACATGAGTCCCTCCCACGGGCCAAGCAGTCTTCCCACAACTGCCTAGTGTGGGTCATTTTAGCTCATGGGGTTTAGTCTTTTAAGGATGAGCTGTTCTAGTTTGTAAGCGAGGTCTCTCTATCTCTGGAAGCAAGGGTCCTCTCTCTCTCTCTATTCGAATTTCTCACTAGATTACAGCTTTTCAGTATCCACGCTCTCCAGCATGAGTACTCTTCCTCACAGGCAGAAAGAAGAAGCAGCAGGCGCACAAGGTCATTGGAAAATTGCACAAATTAAGGTATTAATTAAAGCCAGCACAATTAAGCTGCTATTTAAACAGTTAGTAACTATGTGAGCATTTACTTGGTAAAGTGATTTTCTGGTTTACCTGAGAGGTGTGCAGGCAGAGATTTAAATTAAAGCAAAATGTAAGTCTCAAATAAGGCTGTACACATATCAGTTTGCACCTACACCTTAGTAGAAACTAGCCAAAGCTGGAGTGCCTCTGGTTTCCTGTGTGCACAATGACGGTATTTCCACCTCCCAATAACTGAAATAAAACATGAAAACATGATAGAGGTCTGAGTCTTTGAACAAGCCACTGTACATGTGTTCTGACAGAGGTAACTGCCTAGTAACTTCAAAGTTTTCTCCGAGGCCAATTGCCTCACTGGCACCACTCAGGCACCACCTTCTGAAGGCAGAAGGTGCCTGACTCAGTCACATACAACAACAGCTGGTCTCTGCCAGGCTGGGACTGGACCGAGCCAGCTCCATCCCACCAGCTCCCGCTTCTGGTTCCCACATAAAAGGGGTTACGACCTCCTCATCTGGGTCATTTGGCACAGACTTTTACCAAGCACAGAGATACTCTGCAAGTGGATAGACATAACTTAGGAGCACTGATTAACTACTTGTTAGCTGATGCACACAGCAGGTAGCTAGGGCTAACACACTACCAGGCTGAGTTTTAATATGCCCTGCAGCAAAAATCAGTGAGTGTCTGAGGAGCCAGTTGTCCTGGACAAGACAGGGAAGAGGCATCCTGTGCTGCTCCTTGCAGAAGTCTGACTCCCACTGCTGCTGAGCTGCTGTGTTCTGAGCCTCCGCTTTTGTTTTCTTCTTATGGTTTAAGGACATCAGTAGACTTCCCCTTGAATCTCTGAGCTGCAGACTATTTCCATTGCAATAATTGCGCATGCCTGTGGTTTCCACTCATTTCTATCATGACTTTAGCTCAAGCACTTCCTCACCACTTCCTCTGGCAGAAGGAGCCCTGTCATGCCACAGCAAGAACCTGAGCTGAGCCCTGAGTCACAGGGAGACAAACCTCTGTGTGGAGGCTGTGCAAGCCCTTTCTTAAGGGGTCATACATAGATGAGAACCTGCAGATAGCTGCCCTCAGTCAGACTGTCCCCAGAAGGACAGAACCACCTGGGGTGGGTGATGCCAGTGAGTGGCAGCTGCCTCAGCAGTGCTTTCCCACCCCAGTGTCAGGCCCCATTGCAGTGGCTTGGACACTCAATCTTCCTCTCTCCGCAGTTGCAGTCATGCTCTGGTGTCAAGGAAGAACTCAGAGTGGCACAGCAATGCTCCAGGCTTGGGGCAGTGTGGCTGGAAAGCTGTCAGGTGGAAAAGGGGTGCTGGTCAGTGACTGAACACAGGCCAGTGTGTGCCCAGGTGGCCAAGGTGGCCAGTGGCATCCTGGCCTGTATCAGAAACAGTGTGGCCAGCAGGACCAGGGCAGGGATTGTCCCCCTGTACTTGGCACTGGTGAAGTCAAGCCTTAAGTCCTGTGTCCAGGTCTGGGCCCCTCACTACAAGAAAGACATTGAGGGGCTGGAGCGAGTCCAGAGAAGGGCAATGGAGCTGGTGAAGGGTGTGGAGCACAAGTCTGATGAGGAGCGGCTGAGGGAGCTGGGGGTGTTTAGCCTGAAAAAAGGGAGGTTCAGGGTAGACCTTAATACTCTCCACTACTCCCTGAAAGGAGGCTGTAGCCAGGTGGGGATTCTCCCAGGTAGGAAGCAACAGGATGAGAGGAAATGGCTCAGGTTGCACCAGCAGAGGTTTAGATTGGATATTGGGAAAAATGTCTTCACAGAAAAGGTGTCAGGCACTGGAGCAGGTTACACAGGGAAGTGGTGGAGTCACCANCGGGGCGGGGGATGGAGGTCGTGGCGCGGAGTTCGGAGCGGGCCGGGGCCGCCATGCGGAGCCGCGCCGAGGTGGATGTCACGCTGCAGACGGCCAAGCTGAACCCGGCGGAGCTGCTGCCGGCCGTGCACTGCCTCAGCTTCGGCCCGCAGGCCGGCGGCGGCGAGTGCTGCCTGCTGCAGCTGGAGCCGGGGCTCTGCGCCGAGCTGGAGGCGGGGCACAGGTACGGCGGGGGCGGGGGGGGCGNAGAAGGGCAATGGAGCTGGTGAAGGGTGTGGAGCACAAGTCTGATGAGGAGCGGCTGAGGGAGCTGGGGGTGTTTAGCCTGAAAAAAGGGAGGTTCAGGGTAGACCTTAATACTCTCCACTACTCCCTGAAAGGAGGCTGTAGCCAGGTGGGGATTCTCCCAGGTAGGAAGCAACAGGATGAGAGGAAATGGCTCAGGTTGCACCAGCAGAGGTTTAGATTGGATATTGGGAAAAATGTCTTCACAGAAAAGGTGTCAGGCACTGGAGCAGGTTACACAGGGAAGTGGTGGAGTCACCATCCCTGAAAGTGTTTAAAAGACATGTAGATGTAGCACTTAGGGATATGGTTTAGTGCTGGATTTGCCAGAGCCAGATAAAGGCTCGGACTTTATGATCTTGGAGGCCTTTTCCAACCTAAACACATCTATGATTCTATCTTGCCTCGGAGCTGGGCAAGGACTTCCATATTGGGCCTGGTTTTGTAGTGTTTTGTCTTTTTGTAGATTTTTACTGCATTTTTGGCAAAACGGGAGATTTTATTGCAGCACAGCCCGGCTGCTGTGCAGCTCGACAGAAACCGGGAGGTTTGTCCCAGGTTAGACTCGGCGGAGGAGCGGAGGGGAGCGATTCCCCTCGGTGTAATGCCGAGCCACTCCCGCGCCGCCGCCAACCGCGGCACCCACCCCGCCTGCGCGCGCCGCCGTTCGCGCCGCGGGGCCATCCTGTGAGCGGGGCTTTGTCCGCGCTTGTGTTCTTCTGAGGCGGTTTGCATAACAGCTCCTTAAATCCCTTAAACCTGTCTCCGTTACATTGGAAACTAAAAACTATTTACAACTATAAGAAGCTTGTTGAGTTTGTTTGGGGTTTTTTATATGGACAGCTTGCTGCTGTGGAGGCTTCTAAACAAAACTCGGGAGGTGCTGGAATAGGCTCCTCGAGAAGTGGTCACAGCACCAAGCCTGCCGCAGTTCAAGAAGCAATTGGACAGCGCTCTCGGGCACATGGTGTGATTCTTTGGGCAGTCCTGAGCGGGGCCAGGAGTTGGACTCAGTGATCCTTGTGGATCCCATCCAACTCGGGATATTCTATGGTTCTATGATCAGACATATGAATATAGGTTTAGCAAAGAGATTATGTCTTTAAAAGAATCCTGCTGACTTTGAGATTTTCCTGTTAGAACTCTCGAGGCTTAATGGATGGCAGCGTGCCTACAAGATAGACAAATTGGCAGGGAAGGCTGTGCAGTATTAGCGTGGGCATGGGGTAGGATGGTTAAGTGACACCGAACTCTGGACCAGGAGCAGATTCTAGATAAGGCTTTGATACTGTTTTAAATTTCTTCCTTTGCAGCGATGCCAGTGACATAAGGAAAATCTTTAAAATAATAATAAATGAGAACTCCCTCTAAAGAAGGTAGTTCTCTGAGATGTATGTTAGTAAGCCCATTCCTATTTAGTGCAACACTGATAAAGTATATCATCTGTTAGAGGCCTGAATCATGTTGAGGACCCCTTGGGGCACAGCTGAGCTTTGTTCATGCATGCAGGCTTTGTGAAGCAAGAGGAGCAGTTTACTTAAATTGAATCTGAGTACTTAAGTTAGTGTAGCCTGGGAGGGAACTGTATGTTTGCCTGTCGTGGTCCTTCTTTGGTATTATCATGTCCTCCTGCAGAATCTGTACTTAATCAAGTATGTCAGCTGAAGAGGGTAGTTTACATTGGCTCTTTGTCCAGAATTGTTCTAGAAGATGATTTTCTTTCCTGCTTGGAATTACTTGCAGGAAAGTAGATATTAATTATCTGAAGGGCTCTGCACAATAGACATAATTTCTGTTTGCTTTCTTGTTTCTCATTGGGCCATTTTCAGTCCTCATTAAAGAACAACTCTATCTGTAATCTAATTTCTAAGATTAGTGAGCTAGTTCAGGCATTAAGCATCATTTAATCAGTGTTTTAGGGGGGTCGTGTGAATCAGTGTATGACTACAGGCGTTCAGCTGTGATCTGCAGGAAAACTTCGCATGCTTGTCTTTTGAGTTTTCCCACATTAAAATGAGAGGGAAAAACATAGTCAATTAGATTAATTGACATTTGCATCTTTATATTTTGGTAAACTGTAACTGCTGCTACAAAACAGAACTGCAGTTTATAACTTCTTTACAAACATATAAATGTGAGAAAATATCAGACAAGTTTAGCAAGTGTTCATCCTGTAATAGAGGTAAATATACATCTTTATTTCTATGCTGTTTTTTTTTTCCAGCCTAGTAATCCGTGGTGAAAAGGATGAACACGCAGTGTTGTGCAGCAAAGATAAAACTTATGACATGAAAATAGCAGATACCTCAAATATGCTGCTGTTTGTTCCTGGCTGCAAAACCCCAGAAGAGCTGAACGCAGATCCGGCATCTTGTAATATTATTCATTCACAGGTATGTCTTTCAGGGTTTTTGTTTGTTTGCTTTAATTCTCTGCTTTCTTGTTCTCTGTAATTTCTTGTATTTTATCCAGGATGCATATAGGAAACCCAGCTGGGATTCAGTTGCCTAAACACAGGCTTCTAATGCCATTTTAGATGCCCTGTGGTATTGCTTAGCGGCTACTGCAGGCTGCCACTGGAGAAAGGACGAGTCTCCTGTAGCTTCTTTGTATATTGACCAGCTCCAGGAGGATGTCCTTATAAATGTGCTTTTTACACAGGGCCATGCTATGCCTTAGGGTGTCCAACATGGCTTTAGGGCCCTTCTTTTGAGGTGAACTTTCTCTGTAATGTATGATTATTATTGTTTCCAAGAAGTTAAAACGTTGGTTTATTTTCAGTGCATAGTAATTACTTGTGGTAAATATTAAAAGCTTGCAAAGAAAAAATAATATTTCTCAGTGTTAGCAACTATTTTTAAAATGAGCTAATTGCAGGTTGATTTTTAGGAGTGCATTCCCCAAAAGGTAGATTTTACCATGTCATGCCTGAATACTATTCTTTAAATATAGAAATATATTCAAAGGTGGCTCTTTTAATTAGCATATCAAAACATTTGTTGCAGTGAATGATTTCAGAGTTCTCAGTTTAAAGAATTCATTGTTCTCTGTGCTTCTGAAGCATAGTTAATAAAATTCTATTAGAAATAGGTAGGAAAATACTAGTTAATTATTTGCTGTATTGGCATCATTGAGGAATAATCCTGCTTCAACATCAGTTCTTCCATGAGGTCCAATGAGCTAATGGAAAAAGTTAATTCAAGCTGAAGTAGATTAATGAGAAAGTAATATACTTCCATATACTTTTTTTTTTTTGCTACATTTAATAATTTCACTATTCCTGTGAAGTTACACATCATAGACATGTGATTTTAGGAACTATTTAAAAAGTTTTATTTCTAAGAGCTCTCAAAATGATTTTGAAAATGTTAGATGGTTCATTGACACTGCAAATTGTGAAACATAGCAAAAGAAGCTATGTGTACTCAGTACTTTGGGGCTTCACTGCCCTTCACTTGCAGTCTCAGTGCTGATCTTTGTATCACTTGCATGGCTGATACCCACAGCCAAAGCGTCTGCCATTTTATTCACCTCACAGAGCCCAGCTCAGGTAATGAGCTTTGGAATATAAATTAGAATTAGTTATTTTCTTTTCTATGCAGAGTATCTTCTTATTACCAAATTGGTCAGAAAACAATTTGGCAGGAAAAAAGCCTAGCACTTAAGTAAATGCTATTTGACATGGAGCTTGGAAGTTTATCAGGAAATTGGCATTTACCTGAATTTTTTGCCAAGCCAGCTATGGAATAGTTAGATTAAAATTGAGAGATTTCTCTGTATTAGACTTTGTATGGGATTTCTTATATATATAGCTGGTTTTTCTTATAGTTCATTTAAATGGAACATTATTTTAAAGTTTTGGCCCTTTTTTTTTAAATGGAGAACTTCTAAAATACCCCAAGTACTCTGGTAAAGCACTTAGGGTATTTTAAAGTACTGTCTAGAGGGTTTTTCATGGAAGCTTTTTTAACACGGAACTAGTGATTGGGTCAGGAGTCACTAAGCTGGAGCCTGTTTTGCCTCTGCCATTCTGTTCCCATTTCTGTCAGTTTGGTAAATAGCTGAAACGATGCTGAAAAGCCTCCAATAGTCTGTCCTCTTCGAAGAATCTTGTAGGAATTCCAAGCTGTACCCTGTGAAACACCTCAGGATTATTCTGAAAGTAAAGCTTTGGTAAGCTGGTGTTGTTGAATCAAGTACAGCCGAGCTTCCCGTTGCACACTCTTCATTTGTGTGAACTCAGGGCAGGGAACAGAGATGTCTTGTCAGTTGTGTGCTAGTGTAGCTTACTGTCCTTGTTAATGTCTGCTTTGCTTGAGCTTAGGGCTATGATGATTCATTAAGGTGTAAAAAGGCCATGAAGTAGATCCCGAGCATGGGAAGAAGTGGGGAAGATAGACACAGGTTAATACAGGAGGGCTTTTATGGCAGTAATATCATTTACTATTAAGACAAAAAGCAGTTTTGAGAGGAATTGTGCAGAAATATCTCCCGTAGTGACTTCCTGTCATTTTCTTGCAGAGTTGAGTTGTTACCTTTTTCATATGCACTACAAACATATTTTTATCAATCAACAGTGGATTTTTATTCTTCATTTTCTGTACTAAATTTTTTTTATTGAAAACATTGCAATGATTTTCTTGTCTTTAAATTAATTACCCTATTAATAGTTTCTTATTTTCAGTGACTAGATTAACACTCCTTGCTGATAATTTTTGGTAAGCAGTTTTGAATCCAGATAGTATGCTAATGTTTTAAGAGTCACTGTTTTTTTTGTAGATTGCTGGTTTCTCCAATAACTATTGGGAATTAAGGAGATGTCGACCAAAACTGAAGAAACTGAGGAAGCTTTTAATGGAAGATCCATATGATGGGCCTGATAGTCAGAAAGATCAGACTTCGACATTTTCAAAGGTAAATCATCTGTGTAAATTGCTTTCTTGTAATTGGTAATGAGTAAATTAAAGTGAAGATACATTCTTAAGTAGAAAAATCCCTTTCCTCACATGATTCACAGTGCTTCTTTCAGTTAATTTTTTAACCCTTCTATTCTAAACAAGTTGGTTATTGTTAGCACTTCCAATGGGTACAGGTAAGCAACTGTTTTATCAGTTACAAGAGGAAGATGAAGGACACAGAAGGAGACTGGGCATTTCCCTTTTCCTATGGGAAGTCTCTTGGAAGACAACCTTCAGAACCTTTTCTAAATTCCTTGACATTTGTATGACTACTAAGGTATAACGCAGCCTTTCCTTCTTCTTTGGGTCTATCATGTATGAGGTCAGAGCACAGCCATGTGCAAGTCATTTGCCAGTCAGTAATTGTGATGACAAGGACAAGAAGGGAGTTGAAGAGAGTAACAGGGATGATATAAGGCATAGAATAAGACTGACACCGAGAAGGGAAAACAGAAATAAAATCCTGTCCTGCTGTCCTATTGTGTTTCCAGGAAATTCAATTTAGGACCAAAAGAGTAATGGAGACCTGGACTGTGCAGCATATGATCTCAGCTAAAAGGCTGATAAAAATTTTGGGGTTTTGTTAGTTTGGTTGGTTTTCCTTTTGACTTCAAAACCAAAAATAGTTGCTCCCAAGTATTTTATGCTGAGGCTTGGTTGAAGCTGACACCAGCAAACCATCTGTGTGTGCTTGGATATGCAAACACAGATGTCACTTTTCTCCTTTCTTCTACTTCTCTCGTCTTGGATGATTAACAGACCGATTTCTGATCAGTTACAGAATCTTGCCCCCAGAATTGCCTACCTACTCTGATCTAGGAATAGAAGGACATACAGCAAAATAAGGGATGGTAAAGGTTAAAGGTTTTAAATTGTCTAAAAATTATAAGCATTGACAAAGGCTAGCAACATGAAAAAAATCATATTAAATAATACTTATTCATAATATTGAGTATTATAAAAAGATGTCAGTGTCTCCCAAACATTAGTGCCTGGTTTGAGGATTAATCACCATTTATTTTGAAGGACAGTGTATTTCCTCTATGAGCTTACTGAAGAACAACTAGATATATTTTGATAAATGTAGACAGTCTTAACCTTGCTTCTGGTGGAACTCTGAAATGGATCTGAAAGCTCTCCAGGAGAAAGCTCTTTCCTATGGGACTAATTCTCACTGAAATCCCCAACAATAGTAGTAATGATTTCCACTGTTTTGTTTGCTTGCACTTAATATTTGTCATGTGCTGGGGCCACCTTTAATCTGTTTGAAAACAAATTACTTTCTTTTGGTTGTTTACTGTAAGCTTCTCATGGCTTTCAGGACTGTATCATACACAGAGAACCCCAGCAAAAAAGCCATAAAGATCAATGGTACTGTAGGCAACCTGCTGCATAGTGATGTGATTTAGCAGACTAGAGGAAAGCTTATAAATAGATAGGCTAGTATTGAATTTTACAGTGAAATGGTAGGGCATACTCAGATGATCACAGACTGAGATCTGTGAATAAGGATAAACACATTACACATATTATCTAGAAGTTGCTGGTGTGGACATGGTGCAAGTCAACCCATTCCATTTTATGTTTGCAAGGGCAATGCAGCTGATGGAAGCATCAGAGCTGAGAGCAGCGATGTCTTCAAAAAAACTGTTGGGATTGCTAGGCTGGCCTCAAGGCAGGAACATATGTTAAGGACTTCTGTGCAATGCATCTGAATGGCAGAGTTAAATTTTCAAATACTCTTACTGATTTGGGGATATTTTTGCTCTCAATTGCTAGCAGTGGTTTATTTAAATACTGTATAATATGGTCATCCCTCACTGACATACTGATGGGAGCTTGGCCTGATGGTATTTCAACATACTCTGATAGGAATAGCATAGCAGGAAGTGGAGACCTTTCCATATTTATTAAATGGTTTTTTAACATGTGGATGTTCCAAACTTAGTGTTGGTTTGTGCCATTTGTGTTCCCATAGTCTGACAGATCTCAATCCAATACTTAATCCAGTGTTTTTCTTTCTGATAGGAAATCTTCTTAAGCTATAATCAACAGAACTTTAATACTAGAGTTGATTA
This sequence comes from Dicrurus megarhynchus, assembly GCA_013399195.1. Classification (NCBI taxonomy): domain Eukaryota; kingdom Metazoa; phylum Chordata; class Aves; order Passeriformes; family Dicruridae; genus Dicrurus; species Dicrurus megarhynchus. Next base: position 1,380,909 of record VXAD01001536.1, read on the forward strand.
AATAGGCTGTAATGTGAATAAAGGAATTGATGCCCTATTTCCTGTGGATTGAAGTCTGGTATTTTTTCCATTTACTTCACTCCTCATGATACCTTCTGTTCCACCCATGTCTTTACCACAGTATCCCATAGCACCTTCGTAACTGTTCTGCAAGGAGGTGTTTGTGTTATGGCTGGCTCTGTGCTACCTGTGTGCCAATTGATAAGCACTCACCAAAACTTAGCATGTCACTGTTAAGGTCATGGTGAAGGAGGCTTTCCCTCAGTGGAGGTACTAAGTTCAGGTTCTGATTTCTATCCAGATGATAAGTTATTTTTGCTTTCTTTGAATCTCACAGATTAAAATATGTGATTTCAGGAAAGCCAGAACACATCCACTTTTCATTCTTGCTGGGATACTTCACTTACAATGTCTGCTTGTGCTAGTTTGACATGCTGGGAATACAGGTATATTACTTACGCCTGGTACAAAGACTTTCCTGTAGTTAGACTGGGTTTTACATTGAATAACCCCTTGAGAAAATGTTTTAAGTTACAGGAAAAGTTTCAGAGAGTGTGGTAAACCTTAGAAAATTCAGACTCTGGGGAAAAAAAACATCTATCTTAAGTCTTTCCTTCATTATAGCTTATAATGCATTTAGCGTGGTCGCTGAAGCAAAGAAGGATAAGAATAACCTCTTTTATTTCCTTCTTTTTTTTCCCCTTGTTGCAGTATACAACAGAAGATTTGTTAAGTCTGATTCAAGCAAGTGAAGAAGAAATATTCCACCAATTGCAGGTTATAGATGCCTGCAAAATTGAAGGTATTCGTATCTCAAGAATATTATTACCTATGAGGAAGTAAACCTGCTATTTTCCCCAAAATACATTTCATTTTTCTAAGGCCCATTCCACATCCTCGTCTTTCAAGGTGCAAGCTATTTCAAAATTGTAAGATTTGTTTCCATAGATCTATGTCCTCTGCTGCTATGAATCTGATCAGAAGGATAAAGCTGAGCAGGCACTGCCAGTCTCTTTCCAGGATGATTCCTTCTTTGCTGCTACAAGCACTGGCATCAGAGTATCCCACCCTCAGCATGAATATTTTTCAGCTGGTCACCCTCTTCATGAATGAGTGGGTACTGCTTTCTGTAGTCCTAGAGGAAAAAATAGCTGATCCTTAGGTAACCCCAGCCTTTTCATCGTCCTTTTGTCCTCCCAGACTGAGTTTATCTCAGTGTCTTCCTACCATGTGAGGCAAGGCTTGAGCAAGTGCTTCACCTTGGGACAGGTCCTACTCCTCCTTTACTTGGCCATGCCCAAACCCCACTGGGACACAAGGTGATGGCAGTCCTAGAGTCATCTGGATTTTTGTGAACTTCTCTGGACCTGACCTGTTGCTTTGTAGGGCCAATACATCCAGTTCTGTTCATGCAGTTCTGTGCCTGAACTAATTTTTAGTTTTCACGTCTGATTCATCTTGGAATATTTGTGGTGTCTTTGTATCTGTGGCACTTAAAGAATTACTGAAGAATTACAATACAAACAATTGAGATAATTAAGTTTCATTCTCCTTTACATTTGCTCTTATTATTTAGTTCCTTTTCTCATTTTTTAATCCTGGAAAAGACACAGTGCTGCTGCACTTTGTGAAGGTGTGACCTGAATGTCCAGACTCCAGTAATGTATCTTTATGGCAATAGAATTAAGGTGTTAATGTTTTCCTTCTAACAGTGTTTTGTGGTGGTCTGTTTGGCAGGATATTGGAGAATTCTAAACTTTGACTATGAGATGAAACTCCTGAATCACGTGACTCAGCTAATAGACTCAGAATCCTGGCCTTTGAGTAAGGTTCCTCTATGTCCCTGCCTTGAAGAACTTGGATCTCTAGAACCCAGGTTAACAATTATTTTTAGTACTTAAAATTGCCTACATTCATTATTAACTATTACTAATTACAGTACTTGTTAACTGTTTATTAGAATTATAGTCTTGCAAATCTAGATTCTAGTTACCATGGTGTAAATGATACATTTTCTTTTTTTCTAAAAATATACAAGGGAATTTTTAGACATAGGTTAGTAAACTGATTTTAGTGTTTATTGGTAGTATTTCCACTGATTCATAGTACAAACATTGCTGCTGAGTTGTAAATGATGGAAGTAGCATGTACTTAAGTTGTAAATTGCTGAGCATCTTGAAATACCTGTTCTGAAGCTATAGCTAGCCAAAAATGTTTGGTTTACCTGTTGCATCCTATCTGAGATGGGGATATGTTTTCTGGTGTAATGCTGGATTCAGAATGTAAGAGGTGAAGTCTTTAAGTAATTCAAGATCACCATTCAAAGAAAGTCTTAAGTTACAATATGTAGAATTTTCCATTTATTTGGCTTTTGGCTCAAAAAGGTATCTTGCTTTAGTGTCTGCAGTTAGGCTATAATTTTACGCCAGAGTTTCAGAAAAGTGCCTATTATTCAGTAAGGGATAATTAACTGCCAAATTTTCTACTTGCATCATAGGATCATTCAGGTTGGTAAAAAACATTAAGACCATTGAGTCCAACCATTAACCCAGCACTGGCACGTCCAGTACTGAAGCATGTCCCTAAGTGCCACACCTACACATCTTTTAAACACCTCCAGGGATGGTTTCTCCAGCACTTCCCTGGGCAGCCTGTTCCAGTGCTTGACAATGCTTTCCATGAAGAAATTTTTCTTAATATCCAATCTAAATCTGTGGCCATTTCCTCTCATCCTGTCACTTGTTGCCTGGGAGTAGTCCTGACCCCCACCTGGCTACAGCCTCCTTTCAGGGAGTTGTACAGAGTGATAAGGTCTCCCCTGAGCCTCCTTTTCTCCAGGCTAAACACCCCCAGCTCCCTCAGATGCTCCTAATCAGACTTGAGCTTCAGACCCTTCCCCAGCTGTATTCCCCTTCTCTGGACTCATCCAGCCCCTCAATGACTTTCTTGTAGTGAGGGGCCCAGAACTGGACACAAGATTGAGGTGTGGCCTCAGCAGTGCCAAGTACAGGGGGACAATCCCTGCCCTGGTCCTGCTGAACACACTGTTTTTGATACAATTTTTTGTCATTGGAAAGAAGTGATTTTGCAAGAGTCTCTTTTCCTTATTTTCCTTACACATTTTAGTCTTTGCTAGTTATACATAGAAAGTGGAAGAGACCTTTGGGGTTGACAGGCTAAATCAGTTCCTATCTGTTACTTGTCTCCTTTTGTTATTTCTTTTACTTCTATTTTTTTATCTGTTTCTTCATTTCACCTGCACAAATATGTCTCATAATCTATTCTCTTCAATTTATTTTTTTTCTCCATACCTTAATCTTCTTGGTAACTGTTTCTGTAGTGTCCTAGTGAACAGTGTTAAAACTTGATTCTCGTTTTTTTTTCCAGAGAAATGGTAGAACACATTCTTGTAAGCTATGGCAGGAAATACGTTGATGGTAAGTTTTAACTTTGCATAAAAGACATAGTTATTAATGAGGAAATGTAGATTTTGTGAAGGATGGCCCAAACAAATGAGTTTGCTACAGTGCCAGTATAAGGAGGGAGCAAACAGGGCTAAAAATCAGTACAATTGTTAAAGGAAGTTTTATAGGAAAAAAGGCTATTAAACTGTACAAGACACTAGGGAAAAATAGTGAACAGAGGTACTGGAAGTGATTTATTAGGTTTCTACAAGCCATAATTTTGTGACTAAAGAGAGATCACTAGTAAAATTTAGATGACATCTCTCTTTAGATACCCTAGAAGGCCTCAGATATTTAAGCAATTAATTGTGCTATTGTGAATAGTCAATGGCAATGAATTTAGCTTGCCTGAAGTAGGTGTCTGCCTTTGATCTCTTGAACTGCACCACAAGATCCACTGGTTTTATTGATTAGATTTCCCTTGTCCATGTCACACGCAGATATAATATTGCACTGCCTTAATCTCAGTCTGAATTCTTTGCCACAGTTGCTTTCATCTCCCCTTCGGCTAAAGGAGGAGTTGCACTCAACCTTTTAAAGCACATAGGAAAGTAATTGGAGTGACAACAGACTCTTGTCTTAATATATTTAAGTAGGTTGCACAAGGAACAATTTTGAATTACAGACAGGTGGCTGAAACAATAGAAGGAAGTGTTTATACCTGATTTTGTTCAGAGAATTTTAGCCAAGTCAGTGTGAGACAAAATGAAGTCTAATCCCTTCATAATCTCATAAGGGTGATTAAAGAAGTGAACCTTCTGTTAATTGTTTAAGCAAATGCTTTAATACAAGCCATTCAGAAATAGGAATGAAAGCTGTAGGAGAAACAGTACACTGTGAAAGGGGAAAACATGGAGGGCAAATACATTTATTGATATGAATTAATACTGTATTTGGGACAGTGCTGCTTTATTCTGCATAATTTGTTCTTGAGAATAAGATACCATAATTTATCCAAATTAATACCAAGTCTCATTACTTCCCAAGGAAAAGAAAAAAGAGGATACTTGTATAGAAGACTGTAGAACAGAGTGGAAATAGAAGGCTGTTCTCTGTTCTTTTATCAAAAGGCAAGAACCCAAAGTAACCTAGTTTTTGCTTCTCAGCAGGGGAGGTTTTCTTTGAAATGCGTGAAGATAAAATATGCAGAGCTATAGCACAAATGCTTTTGCAAAATGCAGTTAAATTCAATCTATCAGAGTTTGAAGAAGTCTGGCAACAGAGTGTCCCTGAGGGGATGACAACAAGGCTTGATCAGCTTCAGGTAAACACATAGAGATGTATGGGTTCTTTTGTGAGTAGGCTGTAACTGACTTGTGTCATATACAGATTTTATCCATTATTGGGTATTGTGTTGTTTCTGTCAGCTTTTGAGTTCAAGTACGCTTTATGACATTCTCTATGAGCACCATTAGTCTGGAATCATAATAATTCAGGTTGGTGAACAGATTGTAGTGAGCCGCCAATAGAGTAGCAAGCACTATGGGAATCCTTTTCCTCAAAGGAGGCAGAGAGATGTTGGAACCCAATGGATTATCCCTTCCTTCTTGTCATAAAGAAAAGTATAAATACTGCATGTGAAACAGCACCTTTATGATACTTCTTCAGTTTGCCTCCAGTAGTGCAGTTCTAGAAGGCTTTGGGTCTGCAAAGAGCAACTTGTATGGAATATTGTCAGAAAAAAGGAAGTTTAATTGTGTCTGTACTTAACATTTTCTTTCTGATGCTGATCTGCAGGGCTTGGCTCTTGTGGATAAAAGTTCAAGACCAGAGACCATCTTTCTGCTAAAAGTAGAAGACTTACCTGAAGACAACCAGGAAAGATTCAACAGCTTATTTGGCATACGGGAAAAGTGGACAGAAGTGGATATTACCCCTTACATACAGTAAGGATGTATTTCTTTTTATTAAAATATAATTAGTATTATATTCTTCCCTTTTTGCATAACTGGCTTCTGATGAGCTATCATTGCCTCAACTACTATACTTTATATTTTAAATGAGTATAGATTCTGTATGAATAAAATACCCATCTCTGGGATCTGTAACTCTCCTTTTTGGATTTAAATGTGTGTTAAAAGCTGATCTGACTGGATTTAAATGGGTGATAACTCTCATTTGATTAAGGCAGACTTAATTCAAAGGCCAAACCTCCTGACATGTAGAATCAGTCTCTACATTTACAACACTAGAACTATAGAACAATAGTGCTTCCTGTACTGCATCTTTTGTTCCTTTGGTGGTTAAGACTTACACTACTGCACTATCTGTAATGCCCAGCTGTGATATATTTGAGCAGATATTGATGGTAACCCAGAAGTAACTGCATCAACCCTTTATGAGTGGCTCTAAGTTTACTGTAACATAACTGAATAGTTCAGAGCTAAGTGTTCTGCTAGACTGAAAACTCATTAGACAACAGTAATAATAAAAACTCCCCCTAAAAACCAAAATTCTTTTTTCTGAAGTAAGTAATGTCGTTTTGCCTATTGCTTAAATGTCAAGGTAAGTTCTAAACTTTAGCTAATTTAAAGCATTATGTGACAGTTACAGCAGTTTGGGTCTTTTTCCTAATATCCTAATCCAGTTTATTGCTGTAGTTACAAGTATTTTACAGATGCATTTTGTGTGAGAGTATCTTTTAATGCCAATGTCATGTGTTTTCTTTCCTCTTTAGAGACTTGTGTGCAGAGAAGCAGACTGTTGGTGCTCTTCTGACAAAATATGCTCGCTCCTCAATGCTGAATGGTGTTAAAGTTTATAATTCTAGAAGACCCATCTCATAACAAGTATTGTTTGAAGAACTGAGGATACTGAATGTAGTAACAGTGAATGTTACTTGCTGCTGCCTTCTGGGGAAAAGAGTTGCCAACCAACATTAATACAGTGTACTTGAGTTTAAGCAGCTAAGCTACTTGAACAAGTGTTTTCTGCTCAGCTAAGGAGAGTGTGAGGGCACTTGTAGCCTCTAAGGAATGATAGTTGAGCTCACCTTCCTTTGCCAACCTTCCTTTGCCCAACTTCTTTTTCATTTGTGTATAATTAAAGAAGGAGCCAAGCTACTTCTTGAGTACACTTAAATCTGTTTATCGTAAGTCTGAAATGAAAATTTAAAACCTCCTTGGTAATAATTCAATCACTTGAATGGATTTGAATACCAAAATGGAAATTTTAGTCTTCTGCCCATTAGTGACCATTCTTAAAGATTCAGGTTTCGTTGCAGCGTTCACATTTTAAAGAGCACAGAGCTCATCAAGCTCATGAACAAATCATTCCCCATTGAGACTACACTAGTCTTGATTTTGAAAAGTGATTCTTTTTAAGGTCATGTCTATGAACACAATCAACACAAGCACCTGACACTTTAATACTTGGCAGAATGGCCTTTTATATATTACAAAAAAACCCGAATTGTAGGGAAGTGTGAATATAAGAGAGCGTAGTTGAACATTGTGTTACGAATTTCCTATAAACTGTCATTAAAATGTAGCTGAGGTAAAACTAATGCTTTACAGAAGACTACTTATGCTTTTTAAAAAAGAACCTACAAACCTGTGTAGGACAATTATTTTTTAAAAACTTTGTTATGACAAATAACTGCACATAGAAATTGTGCCTTAAAAACTTACAGTATAATATTGTTCTGTGTAGAGCAATGAAACAGGATGTTTTTATGATACTGTGATGAAGTGGTGTGCCTGAGATGGTAATCTTGTAATCATTAAAAAGGGTTGTTTGCATGTCATACTAGAGTTTAATATTAGATAGTTTTCAGATTTATTTCAGATTTTTAAACTTAACAGGTGTATGTTACTTGATACAAAAAGCATTTTTTCCATCAGACTCAGATGTGAGGTATGAAATACCTTGGAACTGCCAGCATTCCAGCTGTAGGGTGACCGGGGAAAGGAGAGATATGCCTCCTAAATCGAATGTTAACTCTTAAGATGCACGGTGTGTGTACTTGGAAGTTGGACCAGATAAAAAGCTGAATAAAAGCTGCTTCCTGAGCTCTGTTTATTGTTGCCCAGTAATGCAAGGTCAGTGCCCTGTGTCCACATTGCTGGTGCAGGGGTGTGGTGTTTGAACAGAGATGTACAATGGCTCTCTGCTGGGGAGAACTGCCTTGTTTGCTGTCTGGTTCCAACAGCTGCCGTCCTCCAATAGCACCAGACAGTTCACTCTCGAGAGATCAAGGGTAATATGAATGGAAAAGCCTTGGAAATTCTTCCATTGCATCACAGAAGGTTCCTTAGTTGAAATAAATACACAACACAATTGATACTTTTGTAGTCTGTTCTCCAAGTTTGTATTTACATAGGGGTTTCTTTGTAAAATAAATAAACTAAGTATTTCATAAATAGTGCTTTATTACAGCTGTGAGAACAGTTCCTGTAAATTAATCTGTGTTATCATTCCATGTGTTCAATGCTGCCGATTGGTTCTGTTAGACATTCAAAATGAAATAACGCTTCCAAACTCCATCAGTTTCTTTGATGCATTTATTTTAACCTAGAATGGATGAATCGAAACTTAATTATAACAGAGCAGTCTTGGTTATGAAAGAGCTTTATCTCGCGTCCTGCTGCTGGAAGTGACGCGCGTGGGGCGGGAGGCAGGGGCCGCTGTGCGGGGCTGTGCCGGCGGTGCCGCCGCTGCCCCCCCTCGCCTTCCGTCCCCGGCTCCCGCCGCCCCTTCCCGCCTTCCCCAGGCCCCGGCCTGCGCCTGCGCGAGCCGCGGCGCCTGCGCACGGGACACGGCCCGCCCCCTCGCCCGGCTTTTGAATTGTTGGGGGGGTTATTCTTCCTTTTTTTTTTTT
>VXAD01001536.1:1389240-1478225 GCA_013399195.1 Dicrurus megarhynchus
TCTTCCGGCTGCTGCAGCTGTCGCTGGGCCGCCCTTGTGTAAAAAGCAAGACTCGCAAAAGTCTTTCCCGCCGTTAGCGATGGAGCTCACTTAATCTGGCGGTGACCTCTCACCCGCGGGGTCGAAGGTGACCGGCAAGATGGTGGCGGCTGTGGAAGGGCCGCGGCGGGCGCGCTGCTGAGGGAGACCCGCGGGGCCGACCCTGTCCCGGGCCCGGCCACCGCCCGGCCCGCTCGACCCTCGGCACCTGTCCCGGCTCTCAGCGGACGGCGCTGCCCCAGCCGGCGCTCCCAAGAGCGCGGACCCCGGTGTCTGCCCGGCCGTCCCGGCTGCGGCCCTCCTGCTTCCGTCGCTCCCGCCGCCACTGCCCGCTGAGCCGGTTGTTTTCCGTACTTGCCGCGGAGAGGAAGCGCCTCTGGACTGGTACCCGACAGACAGAGCGGACAGAGGGGCTGTGTGTGCACCCATAGAAGGTTATGTACAAACATTGCTTGTTGGTGGTGCTGTAACGATGGTGCACACTGGAGCTGAAGATTCTTGACTGCTGGGGGTCACACATCCGCTGAGGAGATGAGTGATCAAATACGACGTGACACGGGGAAAAATCGAAGGACCCATTGAGCGAGAATGATGTTGATGCCAGTCTGACGGTCAGCAGCGTGTGTTTAGTGCTACGGTTCAGGATGAATAGGAAGAAAGGAGACAAAGGATTTGAAAGCCCAAGACCCTATAAATTATAAGTATCCATTTGTTTTTTTAAATTGCTGTACTTGAAATCAGTGCACACTGAATCAGGCCACAGGCTGATTAATAATTATTTATTTCAGAAGGTTGGAGGTGTTGCTTGTGGTGTAGCTTGCATTCAGAAAATGTGTGTTGCAGATGTATGCTTTAATGTGTAAATGGACTTATTAATGGGCAGCGAGTCTGTCAACTGTTCAGTCTCAGGAAGATATTTACATTATGCTCTTCAAACCGTGGACATTTCTCCACACAGTGTCAGTACTAAAGACCATACTACGATGTTCCATATTTACTGCCATGTCAAAAAGCCCTTTTGACTTAAAGGTTTTTTTACGTATAAAAAGATGCTTGCCTTTGCAGCAAGCAGCTTTGTTAAGCAAATTGTCATTTTTGCACATTCATTATTTGGGTTGTAACCAAGCTACAAAGCAGTTGGTGGTGGATTTCAGTGCATCTTTATATATTTCTCGTTACATCTTCTTGATTCCTTTATAAATCTGTCACACAAATGTATTTTTCTAAGTAGAATCAGTCTTCTTATATACGCTTAAATGTAAGTAATGTCTGAATCCATTTTTAGGTGTAATTCTCTTGTAGGAATTTTTATCAAATTTTGTCTCATCTGAAGCAATGTCACTTTTTAATGCACAGAATATGTGCAGATAAAGTGTGATGTGCCGTAAAAGTTGCATTATTTCAAGGTTTTATCTTGAGTCATGAAATGCACTACTGTGAAGATGCCACCTATTACAGAAAAATATATAGAAATAACTTGAAGGGTTTTAAAGAAGTTGGAATTATTTTATCTTCCACCTTTTAAATCAAAGCGTTTTTTTTACCGGGAGTTCTAATATGTCACTCGAAGTTTAAGAAAATGCATTTGACTAGTATAAAATGCCCATCTTGATTGATACATTATCATTATTTTAAATAATGAATTCTTCTGGCATGCTATTTTAAAAGCACATGCTGTATCTTTTAATGTGTAGTACCTGCTTATATAAATTATGTACAAGTGTCAACTCTCCAGGTAGACTTTCCACAGGTCTCTGATTGCAAGTGTTATGGCTGCATGCCATTACTGATAGTGCTCACCACTACAGTGTTAGTAGACCTTGACACTCTGCCATTAGTAATTGTTTGTTTTTACATACAGATAAGTGATGTTCAAAAATGGTGTTGTTATCTTCCTGTATTACTAGTAATGTTCATACTGGTATGATACTATGTTTGATATTTTTTGGAACTGCTGACATTGTGGGCAACTTCTATTCATTATTTGGTTTAGACCATGTAAGAGATTTAGACAATCATGAATTCTTTTTATGTAAGTATATTCTAGATGCAGTATGTATCTGTATGTACATATATCCTCTTTGACTCTTTATTAAAGGATTAAAGTATTATTGTACATGTTGGCATTTGTGCAAAACCTTACTTTTTTTTTGTTTTTTCTTTCAGCACAACTCATCAGGTAGTTTGTATCAACAACATAAATTTTCAGAGAAAGTCTGTTGTAGTAAGTATTTTTAAATAAAGTGTGAAAGTAGAAATTGAATGTCTGGGTTTTCTTCATGCTTTTAGAGGAACAAACTGCACTCACAAGCTAATTACGCTGTTCATCTACTTCATATGTTATACTTTTCTAATCTGATTCTTCTCATAAGTCTGTCATTGCTTGAGATGTATCAAATAAAATACCTTCTAATTGTGAACACTTTTCTTTCTGTAGGAGAAAGCTTTCTAAATTAAGGCTGCTGCATTGTAAATATTACAGAGCAATTTGCAGTTCAAAATTCATGCTCACACTGTGTTAGCTGATGTTAGGGATAGGCTTACAGAGTTTTCTGGCATGTGTGTGAGTTCACTTGGTCATCATTTCAGGCCTGAAGTCTCCAAGGGTCTTTGTCAATTTACATATATGCTTAACAGGATTCTGCTTAAGTTTTAAGAATCCTTGTCTCAAGTTCAGGTACCAAAACCTACAACATAGTGATGCTAGTAACTTGAAATGTAGTCATAGAGGCAGATTTTTTCCAGTAAAACAAGCATGATTGTCAGTCAAGTTGAATTTTTTTGTTTCGTTTTGTTTCATTTCACAGCTGGGAAAATTCACCTGTTAAATAGCATGAAAGAAAATCTAGGCATCTGAAGGGCAAACCATTTTCCTTTTTAAATATGAAAATACCATCTTTATACCAGTGATTTTCTTTGAATTGTATTAATAAGTTTTTTTAGTATCTCTCTAGTTTTTGAGTTGATAAAGATTTTACAGAAGATTTTGATTTGTGTTTTCATAGGGTTATGTGGAACTGACAATATTTCCCACAGTTGCAAACCTGAACAGAATCAAGCTGAACAGTAAACAGTGCCGGATTTACAGAGTACGAGTCAATGATTTAGAAGCAGCTTTCATTTACAATGATCCAACGCTGGAGGTCTGTCACCATGAATCAAAGCAGTAAGTGCTATGTTTAAGACTCTGCAGATGTGTTATTTTCTGTTGCTCCTAATCATATCCTATTCTATTTTACTGTCAAGTTTTACCTGGTAATTTCCTAAAGGTAACATTTCGTATAGCACCTTAATTTTGGGGAAGTATTTTGGCAATAATTTTGAGTTTTACACTATTCTTCTTTAGAATTTCTTTTGCTAACATATCTTTGTAATGTTTTGTGAAAAAAAAATTTCTATAAAGTACTTTCTGGGGGAAAAAGGCCTTGGATTTGAACTGTGTGCTTGTGAGAGACACTGTGTATTCCTTTATTCATTAGTTATGCAAAAGCTTCAATAATTCAGTGTACAAATACAGTGTTAGTTTATATAGGACACCAAATTTATTATCATAGTTAAGAAATTTGCTTTGAGTCCTGATACTGAACCACTTGAGTATATTAATTCTGTACTTCTGTTTGCTTTGTGACTTGATTTTTTTGTTGTTGACACTATTGCTCGTTATGTCAAAAATTCAGAATCCTCATTGCAGGGATTCTAGATTGTTACGAAGAGCTAGCAAGTAAAGCTTTTGGCCTTTCCTGAGGAATCAAACTTTCATTATTAATTGTTGTAGGTAACAGTGTAAGTCCTAGAATGTTACCTGAACTCACTTGAAAATTTGAAAGGATAAGTTTTAAATTTCTTTACCATCTGATATTGAAGAGTAAGTTTAAAAACATGTGGCCTCCTGCATGTTCTGGGGAACTGATGCAGGAAGGGGCTTTAGCAAAAAATCTCAGAGCTGTTTCATTTTTGGTAAGAGCATGGTGGGCAGATGATTTCCCTTAAATATTCTCTTTTGATTTGCTGAAACATTCATATTGTCACACCTTCTTTTGGCTGGCTTAGTTGAATTTACAATTTGCTGAATTGTTAAAAACTTCTAGTGAAGGTGTTGTACAAGTTTAATAGCAGCTGATATGAAATCACAGAGCCCTTTAGGCTGGAAAAGACTGACTGAAATCACCTAGTCCAACTCCCCTGCTCATGCAGGGTCAGGTAGAGCAGGTTGCACAGGGCTGTGTCCCTTTGGGTTTTGAGTATCTTCAGGGATGGAATCTCTGCAGTCTCTCCAGGCAACCTGCTCCAGTGTTGATGACCCTTGCAGTAAAAAGCATTTTCTTGTATTCTGATAGAATTTCATGTATTTTAACTTAAGTCCACTGACAGGAGCAGACACAGTGGGCACAAACTGAGACATAGCAGGTTCCCTCTGAACATCAAGAAGCTGCTTTTACTGTGAAGGTGAGCACTGAGACAATTTACCCAGACTGGGGAGTCTCTATTCTGGGAAATATTCTAGGCATTTGGACGTGCTCCTGAGCAACTGCTTGTAGGTCACCCTGCTGGAGCTGAGGGGTTGGACCAGAAGACCTTCAGAAATCCCTTCCAACCTCAGTCATTCTGTGATTCTGTAATAACTGGAATCCTGCGTAACTCCTGGAAGATGTGAGAAAGGAGCAGCATTTAAAGTGATCAGTGAGCACTCCATTAGGTTGAAAAAGGGATTAGGAGAGATAATTCCATCATTTTGTGGAGAAAGTGGGGGGTTTTTCGTTCAAACTGTTCAAACTTAATAGAAGATCTCTTTATTTCATAACTCTATGTTATTCATAGTTATGAAAGACAGAGGTCACCAAATATTCATAATAAAAAACTAGTATGGCTCTTTCTGTATCTCAGAAGTTAAGGGCAGAAGTTAAAGGCAACACGAGTTACAAAGTATTAGATGAAGTTAAATGTATTTTTCCATTGAAATACCTGGTCACAATTGGGTAGTTAAATACAGCACCTCTGCTCTTAAGGCAGGATTGCAAACAGAAATAGTAGAAATCTAAAAATTCTAGAATTAATACCTCAAAAAAATAATCACTGTGTTTCCTCTGCCCTTCTTTACAAAGAACTGTTTCTAGAAACAGTGGTTTGTAGTAGTCTTTATATCTAATCATCTGGTCATCTCTTCCAAGTTCTCATTTGTAATGGCAAGTTTAGTGATGATGTCCTTTGTACCCTTGCAGCTGAACTAGCTGCAGCAATTCTTTTGAATGGGACACAGATTAGACATGATTTTTTTTTCTGATGTGACAGGGATAATTACTTTTGCACAGTTTTCTTAAGTAGTCTGTTGAACTAGTAAATGGGAAATTAAGATGGTTCTTGGCAACCTGTTTATTTAAAATATTTTGTTTTCATTCTTTGCTCTTTCCTGTGATGTGTAGCAAATATAAGTTCAAGTTATATGATTTTATATACAGATGTTTTGTTTTGATAATGCTTTTAGTTTTTTAGATGTTGTTTTCTAAAAGAACACATAAAATCATAGAAGTGTTAAAGTTGGAAAAGACCCATAAGGTCATCAAGTCCAGCTGTCAGCCCAGCATCACCATGACCATTGAACCATATCTTCAAGTGCCATGTCTGCGTGTTTTTTGAACACTTCCAGGGATGGTCACTCCACCGCTTACCTGGACAGTCTGTTCCAACGCTTTACAATCTTTTCTGTGAAGAAATTTTTTCCGAATAGCTAATCTGGGGCATAAGTATTTAGAAAAGTTGTTAATTTAATGGACGTTTTCCTACCTTTTTATCAAAGTTAAAATAATTTGGAGACTTCTTACTCCCTTAGTTAGGAACAGAATTCTATTAAAAACTCTGTATGGAGTAAAGATCGGAAAACTTGCTACAGCACCTCTGATTCGAAAGGTTATGTTTGCTGACAGGAGGTTAAGAGAAATGGTTCACTGTTATGTTGTGCAAATTTTGGCATGTGATAAAACAGTTAAAAGAGGGTTAAGAAATTCAGCTTTATGTATGACACATAATTGTGTCAGCCTCACTGTGATGTTCTTTGCTACTTCTTGGTGAGATCTGTCAGATCACCTCTTTGTGTTCTGAATTGAAATATTCAACTTGTTTTCAGTTCAAATAGTACTATTGGGTTTTAGCATCTTTTGATGAAAAAATCATTGACACATGGTCTCTGTCATTTCACATTTTCAGTGTTGCAGAAGGTGAAACTATTTTTTTCAGTCATGTATGTTGTCAATTCTCCTGAATATCTCACTAAAAAGGTAATTAAAAATTGGTGAAGTTTGTAGGAAAGGTTGGAAGCCATTAATTAGTGCATTAAATTTATTTTTAGCTTTGATGTCATTGCCAGTTTATCCATTAGTCCCAAATCATAATTTTAGGTAACAAATGAGTGTTTAAAGGTTTATCTAGAAATAAAGTCGGACTTCTGTCTTGTAATTTCCTCTGGAGGCTTCAGGCAACCTGAATATCAGGTTTTTCATATCTGAATAGATGGATGAACTTAGATAATGCAGTCACTTCCTTCCTGACTGAGCAAACACCTGAACAGTGGTGTAAGGTTTGAAATAATTCACATTGGTTTACTGTGTGTACACAAGATGGCAGAGAATCCCATTTTGTTTGTGCTTTTGAGAAGAGTTTCAAGTCTTGTGAAGACTGCAAATAATGGTGGAGAATGTGTTTGGGTCACGGTTTAGGGCTGCTGGTTTTGCCTGTTACAGCTGTCTATCCTCCTGATCTTTCTTTTCCTTGTAAATTGTTGCTTTCTTGATTCTGTCAGCATAAGAGAAATGAGTTTGCTTTTTCTGGGCTATACTTCTATATTCTATGTAGAAATCCCAGTGCATATTCTGAATACTGAGACAACTGCTTGTATCTCAGCCCTATGTATTTAAAACTGGCAAAGGAGATAATTTTTTCCTAATCTTGTGGTTGAGATTGTAAACTGTTAAATAGGTGCAGCAAAAGTTTGGAGTTTGGATGCAGTGGTTTGATCTGTGTTAAGTGAAGTTTGTGATGATCCTGCTATGCCTGCTTACATGCTTCATGTTTGAGGGCTAACTAGGATGCCAGGCTGTTGCATTTTATTGTTATTTCTGTGTGAAGGAAACTTTTTTCTGTATAGGTAGCTAATATGCATGTAATGCTTTCTTATGCAATGCCGGTTCATTTGTCTTTTTTTTTAGCTTGAAGCCTGTAGTATTTAAACATTACAAGTATGAAGATGTTTTGATATCCTGTGACTTCACTGTTGCTTTAGTTACAAGCAGCAGTAAGGTGTGAGAGAGAGCAATGTGGTAGCCTTCAGGGCATGTCTGTCTTGTCTGTCTTTGTTCTTCTGAGAAGTCAATGATCAAGCCTTTAGCCTTTGCACAATTGAAAAATTTTTGGTGGACTGAGTGTGTGTTGCCTTGCTGCAATAAATAACCTTTATCTCCACTGATATGATGCTTCTCCAATTCACGATAAACTTTGTTAGAAAGAAACAAAGTGTCCTGGCCAGAACAGGGTTAATTTTTGCAGTAGTCAGGAGGGGGGAAGGCTAAGGCCTGGAGATTATTCTATACCACCTCACATCATTGTCCAGGGATGGGGGACAGGCTCACTCTGGGGTCACGTAGTGTGGTGGAGGGAGCAGTCAGGTATTTTCGGGGGGGGTGTTCTGCAGGGTGAGCAATAATTGTTTGCCTCTTTTCTTGTACACTCTGTCATTAGTATTGTTGCTGTTACTGTACTCTTACTTCATTGCTGTTTCCAGTAAATTATTCTTATCTCAACCTGTGATCTTCGCCTTTTATGCCTCCAGTTCTCCTCTCCGGACCCTCACAGGGAAGGGGGTGGGACCAGTGATCAAGCTGCGTGTGGTTTGGAGTGTTTCAGTGGGAACACTAAATGGGGGAGTACCATTCCTAAGCCAGGACAGCCTTATTTGGGGCCCAGGTTGGGCATGAAGGGTTGAGATAACAATAGATCTGCCCAGAGCGGGTTGGAAACAAATTTCATCTAAACATTTGTTGTATTAGGTATGGAGCCACTGGTCACTCTGTGTCTTGGTCTGTTCAAAGTGGTTGTGCTATCTAGCCTTCTATATGTTTCTGTATGTGCACTATGTGCCCATCATGGTGCTCTTTTTCAGAGTGGGGAGAGGGGTCAGGATTGCTTTGTTGACGTACTGCAGGATATGTTACGATATGATGACATCAGGGACAATGAGGATCATTTGGGATGTGTGTTCAGTGTTGTTCTCCTACCCTTAGCTCAGGTGCTCCCTTTGGGAGTCCATTAATAACTGTACCCAGTCTGTGGGGAGAATAGGGGAGGATGATTTACCCCAGCTTGTCAGCCCCTCTTTCTCCTTCATGCCCTACAACAGCTTTTGAGAATTTTGAATTTCCTTTGGATGTAAAGGAAAGCAGACCAGCAGGCACTGGGGCCACTCAAACTGCAGCTGAACCAGAGGAACAACCTGTGTCGGTACGAGTCACCCCTATACAGAAGAAGAAAAAATCCTAGACAAGATCAGTTCACTTAGTGAGGGATGAAGAGGAAGTAGGGCCGTTGCAACAAGAGGAAAATGCAGGGCCGGAGATAATCACCCGATGTTGAAAGGGAAAGTCCTTGCAACGTGTCATAGCCCTGACGCTACACAGAATAAGTGGGTTTTGCCGATCACAACAGCAAGCTCAAACAGGAAACCCCAGTCCCCCAGGGATCTTGGAAATCATCACAAACTGGCCTGAGGGTGAAGATTTTGGACTATCATCATCATCAGAGGAGGAGAAGGTGACACGTGCAGAGGAGGCCCCACCATATAATCAGCTGCCAGAAGATGAAAAGCAGCACACCCTCTTTACTGACACTTCCTGTTGTATCATATCGCAAATTGAAAGTTGCTGCATTGAGTCCTGTGTGTTGAGTCACAGAAGCTATTGAGGGACAAGGTGGATCAAGTCAGGTTGCAGAGCTGAAAGCCATCCAGATGGCTTTGGACATCACTGAGTGAGAGAAGTAGCCAGCACTCCACTTCTACACTGACTCATGGATGGTAGCAAATTCTCTGTGGGGGTGACTAGAACGATGGAAAAAGACCAATTGGCAGCCGAGAGGTAAACCCATCTGGGCTGCTGAACTGTGGTAAGATATCACTGACGGAGTAGAGAAGTTGGCTGTGAAAGTACGTTACGTACAGGTAACCAAGAGTCAGGCTACTGAAGAGCATCACAACGAACAGGTGGATCAAGCTGCCAAGATTAAAGTGTCTCAGGTGGGTCTGGGTTGGCAACATAAGGGTGAATTATTTCTGGCTTAATGGGCCCATGATGCCTCAGGTCATCAGGGAAGAGATGCAGTATACAGATGGACTCATCATTTAGGGATGAACTTAACTATGGTTATCCATAACTATGAAGCAAGCACTGCAGTGCAGACCAAGTGGGTAAAGTGCAGGCCAAGTGGGTAAAGCCTCTGTGGTGTGGTGGATGATGATGGAAATACAAACTTTACAAACATGGGGAGGCCTGGCAGATTGATCCCATCACGCTTCCGCAAACTCACCCAGGCAAGCGCTGTGGGCTGAGAATCATGGAAGCAACTGCTGGATGGCTGGAGATGTGTCCTGTGCCTCACACTACTGCCTGCAACACCATCCTGGGCCTTGAAAAACAAGTCCTGTGGCAACGTGGCACCCCTGAAAGAATTGATTCAGACAATGGGACTCATTTCAGAAACAGCCTTGTAGACACCTGGGCTAGAGAACATGCTATTGAGTGGGTGTACCATATTCCCTTGCACACACCAGTCTCTGGGAAAGTTGAATGATACAGTGGACTGTTAAAAACCACATTGAAAGCAGTGGGTGGTGGAACCTGGGTAGTGCAACCTCCACCTTCCGACATTTAGTGGAGGCCACCTGGTTAGTTAACACTAGAGGTTCTAACAGTCCAGCCAGCCCTGCCCAAAGAAAACTCCCATGTACTGTACAAGGGGATAAAGTTCCTGTGGTGCATATGAGAAATGTGTTACAGAAGACAGTTTGGATTAGTCCTGCCTCAAGAAAAGGCAAACCTGTCTGTGGATTGTTTTTGCTCAAGCACCTGGGTGCACTTGGTGGGTAGTGCAGAGGGATGGGGAAGCACGATTTGCACCTCAAGGGGATTTGATTTTCCATAAGAACAGCCTGTAATGTTGAATTGTATAATATTGGTTCCTGAATGACACTGCCCCTGTATGTAATAACCACCAAGGAAAATGAGTATGGGCTGCTCCAGTTACACCAGTTGTGAGTGCCTGATGCAGCTTGCAACCAGCTGACAGCACAGCACCTCTCCTGCCCTGGAAGACATCTAGGATGGACAGAACACACATGGACTAAATGAACTTAACAGACATGTTGGAGGGATGGTCACTGTGGAAATATTCTATATATACATATACATATATATATATATATACACACACACATATATATGTGTATATATATGTATGTGTAGTTGAAAGGTGTAGGATTTGGGCATGAAGTAGACAATATAGAATAAGAGTTAGATACTGTCCCTGTTCTGGCCAGGACAGGTTTAATTTTTGCAGTAGCCAGGAGGGGGCATGGCTAGGGCCTGGAAATTTTTCTATACCACCTCACCTCATTTTCCAGGGATGGGAAAAAGGCTCGCTTCCAGGGCCCGTAGCATGGCAGAGGGGTCAGGTATTTTCAGGAGTTTTCCATAGGGTGAGCAATACCATGTGAGTAATTCGCCTCTTTTCTCGTACACGTGTTCATTGGTATTGTTGCTGTTACTGTTTGTTATCTTATTTAATTGTTGTCTCTGGTAAATTATTCTTATCTCAATCCATAATCTTTGCCTTTTGCAGCTCCAGTTCTCCTCTCCAGCCCACCACAGGGGCAGGGGGGGGAGATCAAGTGGAACATGGTTTGAAGTAGTTTCAGTGGAAATACTAAATGGGAGAATTCCTAAACCATGACACAAAGGTGCAGAGAACTTTTGAAAAGAGATGACAAAGCCCTTAAACTTTGTTTAAGGAGTGAAGGCCAGGAGTGAAAATTAGGTTTTTCAGCACAACAAAGATTCAAAACATTACCCTATTAATAAATCACTTGAATGTGCATGTATTGTATATTTGAAATGTTATATCATGTATATACTCCAGTATCAAGTGCTTATTCTATCTGGGAAGCAAAGTAGAATAGTAAATGAATTACAGATAATGAATTACAGGTAGAGCAAAGAATTATTTTGCCAAGTTGATGTTAAGTACTGTAGGAAAACAGTGGTTTATAGACTATATGTTTGGCACATATATTTGTAGCCCTGGTGCAGCTGGTAGTGAGAAATGCTATGGAAAGTTTGAAATCAATTAGTAGCATTAAAAAATAAGTCTCTGCAGGATTGCTTCTTTACAGTCAGTCAAGCTGCATGCACTTGGGCTGTAATTAACAGTGCTTGGGGTGAATTCTCATAATAAAATGTATCTCTACTGGGAGAAAACCATGAATGCATATTTGTTTTTCATTGTCAATCTACACATAGCATTAGGAAAATTTATCATTGTTCCTTGGGCTGTAACTTTTGGCATGTGCTCTGTTTTTCTTAAAATGGCCATATCCAGTTTATTGAGAATAGTTCAACCTATGAAAAGATTAATCTGTGGTACTAAGCCTTTCATGGATTCCTTTTACAATGAATCATCCATTTGAATTGAACACTTCACAAAAATAGAACTATAAGAATAGACTTGTTTTCCATAAAATGTTAAGCTCTGGAGTCTACCTTCTTTGCTGTAAAATCATAACCTTTTCCTGTCTGTGAACCCACTGATGTTTAAAGTGTAGCCACAAGCTCATCACAATCTTCAAAGTTTGAACAAATTCTCACGGATGTGTAGGAAAGGGATCCCCTATCAATAATAGTAAATTTTTGAAAACAATTTGGATTAAAATTAAAAACTTTAGACTTTACACCCTAACGGAATGTTACTGTTGTTTTCTGTTGCTAGCTTTTTTAATTACTAATAGTTCTTAGTCATGCAGTCTCTTTTTAAATAGAGTTTTTCCAATGGTATTTGTTTGCCTTTCTAGGATGCCATTTGAAGGATAGCTTAAAGTAACTTCGCTTAGGGGGGTTCTTTGACCCCTCAGTATGCCAGCTCAAGGAAGTAAACCAGCTGAAAGCTGCCTGATTAGAAAAAAGGACTTATTTTTTCTTTGGACACTTTCAGTTGCATCCCCACAGGGTCAGATGAACAGTGGTGTCCTTGGTGAGTGAGGTAGTGGGTATGCATGAGTGAGACTAGGAGACAGCACATCAGCTGGAGTTAAGTGGGTTGGAATTGTTCTGGAGCCATACTTGAAGTTATAGTATATTCTAGTGTACAAATTCAACCTTTTGCTTTTGAAACTTTTTGGTATTATATCCTACCTTTAGGTACACTTCAGCTGTGGAAAAGGATAAAAAAATTTATTAAAGCTTGAGATTTGTGTGTTTCTGTACTGAAATGGTCCCATTTACTATTCACGTCTAATTTGCAGAAGCTTCCAAGCAAAGTAGACAAGTTTACTGCTCCTGACATTCTCGGTCTTGGTAGTGGTGCCAGGGAATTTGTGCATTATTATTGCCAAAGATGAAGAACTATATGAAAATATGTTCTCAACATATTTTAGTGTTTTAGCAAAATTTTTTGTATATGGAAGACTAGGAGCATTAAGCATGGTGTTTGACATTCCTAGACTTACAGAATGGTGCTGGTGGCATGGTTAATTGTATGTACCTCGTTCTTCCAAGTAAGGTACTGTAATTTGGATGGTTTTCTCTGTGGATAGTGAATAGAGAATGGTTAGATGAAAGCAAAATCCTGAAATGAGATCATGTCTGCTTTGTGTGGACTTCAGATTCCATGGAAGGTGGAGTCCCCAGCCACAAGTTAATTTACTCCATTGTGGTGCAGTAGTCCTGGGTCAGGACAACCCCCAGTAACAGTACAGGCTGGGGGATGAAGGGATTGCAGGCAGCCCTGTGGAGAAAGACTTCAGGGTGCTGATGGATGAGAGGCACAGCATGAGCTGGCAATGTGCATTTGCACCCCAAAAAGCCAATGGTGTCCTGGGCTGCATCCCCGGCAGTGTGGGCAGCAGGGCGAAGGAGGCGATTCTGCCCCTCTACTCCACCCTTGTGAGACCCCACCTGCAGTGCTGCATCCAGCTCTGAGGTCCTCAGCACAGGGAGGATGTGGACCTGTTGGAGCAGATCCAGAGGAGGCTACAAAGATGATTAAGAGGGGTGGAACACCTATCTGTGGTGAAAGGCTGAGAGAGTTGGGGTTCAGCCTGGAGAAGATACGGCTCTGGGAATATCTTATTGCAACCTTTCAGTATTTTGAGGGGGTTTATGAGAATGATGGGGCAGACTTTTAGTAGGGCCTGTTACAGTAGGACAAAGGGTAGTGGTTTTAAACTAAAAGAGGGTAGATATAGACTAGATGGAAGGAAGAACTCTTTTACTGCAAGGGCACTGAAACCCTGGAACTGGTTTCTTGGGGAGGTGGTAGATGTCCCATCCCTGGAAACATTGAAGATCTGGTTGGACAGGGCTCTGAGCCACCTCATATAGTGCAAGATGTCTCTGTCCTCCTCCAGGAGAGTTGGACTAGATAACCTTGGAAGGTCCCTTCCAAGAGTGTTCTGTGGTTCTGTGATTCTATGGCTGCTTTATGCTTGATTATGTATTGCTTCCACAGTGCTTGGATTCATCAGCAGTACCTAAATTCTGGGGAAAAGGTGTTAAGTTATTCAAACACGTCTCTTCAGGTATAGAGTTGTGCAAGCTTTTGAAAAACTGTGTGTACTGGAGAATTAAGAAAGATTTTGCTCCCATGCTTTAAACAGTTTAAAAATCCATTTTGAAAAAGTATAAAGGCTATTGCATAAAGCTGTTAAAGCAGGGTTATTTTTGGACTTGACTGGTTGTCCTCCAGTAGCTAAATATAATCACGTTAAATAATAAGGTAACATCCTGCTCATAAGTATTTTAACAGCAGACATATGCTTGTTCCTGCTCATTTCAGTAGAAAACAATTAATCTAAGTCATAACTGAAGTGATGATATGACTTTGGAATGAAGTGAGCAGTTAATGAGCAGCTGATATATAGTTGCTCCAACCTAATTATGAAAAACTGTGTTTACATCTTGAATAAATTGTGGTACACTTTAAAAAAGAATGTTTCTAATATAACTAGAAACAAAAAAACTATAGCACATATTTTTGTGTTTGTGTATTAAGGCCAAAACTCTTAACATATAATATTTTGTGTTATTTACAAGAGCATTAAAAAACCCCCTATTCTTATCCATCAAGCTAAAGGGGGAAAATACCATTGCCAAGCTAAAATCTTAGAAAAGCAAGTTAAGAGCACAACTGCAGTATATGAGGAAGCAGATCTTCAAGACAGAGCTTCATCCAAAAGAAAAACCAGAATTTTTTTATTTCTATTCCAGTAAATGTAAATATTACTCTTAGTGGCAAGAAAAGAACACCGAGCATTTCTCAGTTTATTGGGAATTATTACTGCTTAAGTCTTTTTGATCACAGATCACTTCTGCAAGAGGCCTATTTTAAGTTCTAGTTGTTGAAATCTAATCTTTACTCCTTTTCTCTTCCACTCCTTTAAAAACAAAACAGAACACTTGGTTGAACACACACCTTGAAATTCAGTATAGAAATTGTCTTAACTTTCAAACTAGTATTTTGTGGTTTTAGCACAACTGTACTTTAAGGATTAACTGGGTATTTCTGACAGGAGGAATCTCAACTATTTTTCCAATGCCTATGCTGCCGCTGTCAGTGCTGTGGACCCAGATGCTGGAAACGGAGAACTCTGCATTAAGGTTCCCTCAGAGCTGTGGAAACATGTTGATGGTAAAGAGCCCGTACTGAAAGCCTAATTTGTCATAGAGTTGTCAGCTACAAGTTTGTTTAGGAAGATAGTAGCTTTATATAAATAGGAGCAGTGTTACATTATTTTATGAATTTATGATTACTGTTTCCTTTTTCCTCTCTACTTGAACTCTGAAAAATTTTTGGTAATATGGAGAAGTGCTGCAAGGTTTCTTGACACTATTATACAAACATACTCTTGGGTGGTCACAACCCTGGAAGAATACTTGAGGAAGTGGGAATAGTGGAGTATACTGGGTGCTAAATTGTAATTTTGAAGCTACTTACAATATATGTGATACAACAAAGAAAATACTTTATATGGATATAGTTACATACATCTTTTTACGAAGCTATATTAATTTCATGCCATCTCACTTTGAGTAATGGTCATTTTAAAATTGATTTGGTAGTGAAAGTAGACTCCTTTATAAACTGGCATACTAGATCCTAGAATAAGTAATTGTTTTAATAAGTTACTCTCCAGTGTTGATTATTTTCTTACAGAGATCCTACTAATTTCTTGTATTATTTCTTGCATGGTTTTATCAGCTTTTGCCATGGATTTATGAGACCTCTGAGGGAATTACAGCAACTGTATCATAAGGCTGACTCACGCAACATTGTCAGATGCACCTTAATGGGAAAGACACTTTTGTTTATTTTGATTTTTGTGTGGGTTCCTGTTGCCTTACATGCAAGCCTAGAAGGAATGATATTCAAACATGTATAATTTCACTTTTCAAAGTTTGAGTGCCAAAATATGGTGAGACTTGTGGGATAAATTTGAGCATATACCTGAATTTCTTTTCTTGCCAATCTATTCATAGGTGAGATTTCTGTGAAACTAAACCAAAGCAAAGACACTTAAGTTACAGGAAAAGCATTAACTATAATAGGATATTTTAAGCAACTGCAAATGATAATAATATGTCTTTTAAGAATGTGCCTGCTACATGGAGTTGTTAAGAGAAAATTTTTCAGCAAGGTACCAAGGAGATCATGGTTAGGGGACAATCTGTAGAAAGATGCTTTACTGTTGGGGAAATGGAAGATGAGATGTGACTCCAATTGCAGTTTTTATTAATTAATAAAGATTCTTATAAATTTATCTCCTGTAAGTTGTGCTTAGGGAGGTCTCAGTTTTGTAAGCTTTGATGTGTACTTTGTAAGTGGACCAGGAAGTCCACAAGAATGAAGTTATCACATAATCTTGAAAGACCTAGAGTCCAAAACTGAATTACTATTCTGAAATAACTTTCATATAAGTTGTATATACTTACTCCAATTTTGGTCTTTGTGCTGCAGAGTTAAAAGTTCTGAAGGTGCATATAAACTTTTCTCTGGACCAGCCAAAAGGAGGCCTTCATTTTGTGGTACCCAACATGGAGGGCAACATGGCAGAAAGAGGGGCTCATGTCTTTTCATGTGGTTATCAAAATTCTACAAGGTAAGAAAACTGTCTTTGAATGTTAGACTTGTATTTCTTACTTATTCTCAAAGTGTAGGAAATACAAATAATTTCTTCAAATTCTTTTAAGTTTAAAAAAATCTAAAACTTAATTTGTGCTTGAAAGGAGCTTACCAATTTAAATAGCATCTAATGACTAGTAATTAGAATGTCTAGTCTTTATAGCTCAGCAGGAGATAAAGACAAAAAAACTCGTCGAGCTTTATAAAGTTAATGTATTGTAGGAGTCGGTATGTCAACATTCATATATTCTTAAAATATTTAGGGGTATAGTTTGGAACTTGAAAGAAAAATCCCCTGTGAAAGAGTATAATTGTTATGTATAATTGTTAACCATTTTCCCCCCAATCCTAACTTTCCTAGATTTTGGTTTCCTTGTGTGGATTCATATTCTGAGTTGTGCACCTGGAAACTTGAGTATACTGTAGATGCTGCAATGGTGGCAGTTTCAAATGGAGATTTGGTGGAAACTGTGTACACCCATGATATGAGAAAGAAGACTTTTCATTACATGCTGACTATTCCAACTGCAGCTTCTAACATCTCCTTGGCAATTGGACCATTTGAAATCCTTGTTGATCCATACATGCATGAGGTAATAATCTTCATCATAGAAGCCTCCTTTTTTTTTCTCCTGAAGAATTACTGATGTTTTATGTTGCAGTCAGTATATATTAGTCCAAGAATGGGTATGTCTAGATCAACCTTCATCAGTACAGTCATATGATAAAGCTTGTCTAGTAATGCCTGTATTTAAATTTATCTCCAAAAAAAAGCCTTTAAATAAGCAATAATTCCATTTATGTCTGGATTTATGGGGCGAATTTAGTTGAAATTGGGTTTCTTCCCTGATATGTAATATACTTGATATTTATGTATTTAAATATATTTGTAGGTCTTGTAACAAATTTTCCTTTGTTTTTAGGTGACTCATTTTTGCTTACCACAACTCCTCCCATTGCTCAAGCATACCACGTCATACCTTCATGAGGTGTTTGAATTTTATGAGGAGATTCTTACCTGCCGCTATCCTTACTCCTGTTTCAAGACTGTTTTTATAGATGAAGCTTATGTTGAAGTAGCTGCTTATGCATCCATGAGTATTTTCAGGTTAGTATTTGAGAAAATTACAGCTTCTAAATCCACAGGCCTAGAAGCTCTAGATCCAAGACTGGTGAGAAATATGTGAAACTTTAGTTATTTTTGTAGCCTGAGTTTTGGGCTCTCTAGTTTGAAAAGGCTTGTTTTTATTGACACTACCGGCTTTTAACACCATTTCCATTTTCATCTGTTACAAAGATGTTGGATTTACTTTAAGAAAAAACTGGCAATTCCTTGTGAATCAGAAATGCCATGCATGAATATTTAATCTCAAGCTAAGTGCAGAAGTTTGTTTGTGTTTTATTTTTCTTCAGCTGGAATAGGGTATCAGAAATCCAAGAGAGTTTCACCAGTTAAGCTACTTAGGCTCTACACAGAGAGTTGTGTATAGATGATAATAACAGGAGATCTGCCTGCATTAAGATTATTTAAAAAAACATGTTACTATCTCACTGGAAAAACAGTGAAGAAATTATTTTACGTGTTTTGGTTTTAAGGCAAGGTCTCCTACGTTTATTTGTAGCCGGTACTCATGTTGTGTAATTTTCTTTCTATGGGGGTCCAGCACAAATCTCTTGCACAGCGCAATGATTATAGATGAAACTCCACTGACAAGGAGGTGCTTGGCACAGGCCCTGGCCCAGCAGTTCTTTGGATGTTTCATATCCAGAATGTCCTGGTAAGTATTTTACCATAGTATTCTCCAGAAAATGGGGAGGATCAAGGAAGCTCGAATTTTAATTTGCAAATTGCATTTTATCAGAAAAATAAGTGAAACGGTAATTGTAGAAGAAAGCAAAAACAGGGGAAAAAATTAACAATAATAAACCCAGATCAATAAATAAAAATCCATTAGTATTTTTTGTTGTTTGGAAAGGAGAATGTGAGAGAGAAAAGTTCGAAAGATTGTATAGATTGAATATATCTTCCTGAATGTTGTAGTATGCTTTGGCATCTGAAAATTTTAGAAAGGTAACTCTTGCATTATCAGTCAATTTCTGTTAGATATTTTGGATGATGAAGTATAGCCTGCATGCAAAGTACTTGTAGAGCACAGAACCAATAAATTAAGAAGTTGTTCAGGGAGGAGAATGCAGAAATTGGTGTCAAATGGGAAAGTTCCTGCTAAGGTGGCTGTAACTCCGTGTCTCAGAAAACCTCCCCAAATGGCTCTTGCAGTTCTGATCAGTATTTATTTTAAATCCTTTTGCATACGCTTTATTTACTGGGGACAAGTAGCCCATGACTTTTTTTTTATGGCAAAAGTCTATGTCCCAGAGCATCCTTGTCTTAAAAACAAGGGAAATCAATATGTTCTTAAATTGATGTTTGTACTGTTGTAATTTCTCTGGCTCTCTTCTTTATTTCTAGCCTACTTCTGTGGTGAAGGCAGTTTTTTGCATCCTTCATAATGATTCCATTTGCATATGCTCTTGTGTTATTTACTTCATCATGCCCTGTGTACGATATCATTCTTCTGTTTAAGGTTCTAGTTCATGATCATGTTGTAGTTTTTGTCCATTTTTTCTCTCTTAGAACATAACTCACAAAAGATGTGTCTAAAAGGGTGTCCACCAAATGTGGGATAGGTGTTTTGTCTAATTTCTGGCCAGATCTTCTGCACTGCATTGAGATGTTTATCAAGAAATTAAGATCATGTAGATAAGCAGTTGCTTTAACTTTAGTGTCCATTTCCACCTGTTTATTTTTATTGTTTCAGCTAAAATAGTTTGGTTTTAAATTTTAATCTGGATTTCTGTGATAAAAGTTCAGTTTTCACTGACTTTTCAGTTTCATTGGTCCCATCCAGGTGCCAGGTTTCATAAATTGGTTCACAGCTCATCAGCCTTCTGTTGACTTAGAGAAGTTATACAACCTCTTAAAATTTGTGGCTATTTTCGAGCTGGTCAAAAATACCATCCCTTACAAAACATCTTCTGAAGTGATATAATTCATGTTTCTTAATAGGTCAGATGAATGGGTGCTAAAGGGAATCTCTGGTTACATTTATGGCCTTTGGATGAAAAAAACCTTTGGTGTTAATGAGTATCGCCACTGGATTAAACAGGTAACATCATAGCATTTTCTATACCTGTCAGACATTTTGCATCAAAGAAGATACAATATCAAACCAGAATATAAAACTTTGCATTTGCAAATGCAATTTGCAATGCTTTGCATTGCAATCTGAAGACCTCTTTAGTAGTGACAAAACTTAGAGCTAAAATATTTTGACCAGTTGCTGCAAGGAAGAACACTGAACATAAAAACCAAAATAGATTTTTGTGACTGCTGTATGAATAATAATTGTCATTGTCTCTCAATGAAAATTAATTTTCCTCTTTTTGTTTGGACTTTTGCACCAAAAAAAGAGTCAAAAAAGATGTTACTTTTGAAATACTTAGAATAGAATATAGGATTCATAAGGATATGTATTTGGTGAATTTATTATGCTGTGATGGCTATTCATATAGCTCAGAGAGGCTCCAGTATTAGCTTGGATCAGTGGTGATTCAGGTATCTTTCAATATCATTGAAGTACTAAATGAAATAATGAAACAGTAAAAAAATCCCTCTTTGAAGGGATTTCTTTTCTTGGAAAATAAATTTGTATGGCTTACGTTTCCACATGTAATCTTTGAGACATGTACTTTCTGGAGATAGCAGCAATGACTCCTCATTCCTTGCCAGTAACATTTATTCACAAAAAGATACGTATCTTCTTTCTCTCATCACATTCTCTTACTATCCCTATACCAAAAAGTAAATCCAACCCCACTAGCTCCATTTACATCCCTTACTCTCATGGGGACCCAGTACCATGTCCTCAACTGCTAATGCTCATTCAGTTCACTGGTCGTGTGTTGTCTGTGCTAAAACTGTGGGTGCTACAGAGAACAGCAGAACTGACAAAGGTCTGTGGTAAGAGTTCACTGCTGTGTGCAGCAGCAGTTGCTTGTGTTGTTCTCCGTGAGTTGCTAAAGGTGCCCATGTAGAACTGAGAGGTGCTACTGTCACAGCCTCCAGTTCTGCCCTTCTTTTAATGTATTACCAATCTATGAAAGTGTGTCAGTTGGTATGTATCAATAAATATCAATGCATATAAACATTTGGAATTCTTTTAACACTGGGTTGCTGACGGGCATCAGTTTACATTTCCTGTGCTTAAGCTGACACAATTTGCTTGATGTTGAGTTCTGGGTGACAGACAGCCCTTATAAACATCCTGCCTTAAAGTGTGCTTATTAACCTGGGCACAGCATCACACAAATTCAGACTCAGTGCAGGGCTTGGGCACGATGTAAATAGATATATGTTTATTTATTAATATGTATATTGAATATATTATATTTATGTGTGTGTGTGTGTGTGTGTGTGTGTCTGTAGTTGTTTTCCATTGCATGAAATGCTGACCACATTTATTTCTTTTGGTTGGAGACAACTTATTTATTGAATAATAATATTCTTTAGTTATAATGTTTTTCAGTGTTGTTGGGGGTTAGCCCCCTGTCCAGCCCCAAAACAGTATAAGCTGCTAATTTCTACTGTTTTGTTATTGTTGCCATTTGAGGAACATCCCTGATTTTTAAAATACTTCTCCTTTTGTAAACAAGCTTAATTAGGAGGTATGGCCTGAACAATATTAAAAGCTTTCCTGTCTTTAAATAATTTCTCTGCTCTTCAAAATGACGCATACTTATGTATGTTGTTCTTCCCAGGAGTTAGATCAGATCGTGGCATACGAACTGAAGACTGGTGGAGTTTTACTGCATCCAATATTCGGAGGAGGAAAAGAGAAAGACAAGTATGTTTATTTAAGCTGCAAGTTATTGCTGGGTATGTTTTTATGGGGCCATTAATATATGCCTTGGGTGTGTTGTGTAGCACAAAGCCAAAGGCTGAAGATCTCAAGCTGCCCAAGGCATGTATTACCAGTCTCACAAAGTACATCTTGAGTATATTGTAATACCTGTTGTTTTATTTTTCTTTCAATTTGAATCTCAAAGGAAATTAAGTATAATGAATGTTTTTAATGCTGTTATGAAACTGCTTTTTAGTAAGAGGATAAGAGAGAACACAAAGCCAGAATTTTGACATGAGCTATTTCTGGAGTGGTTAGTAATTTTCAGGCTTTTTTATGGTATCATCAGCTTTCTGTTTCTTTGCTCCTTTTTCTTTCTGCTCTCAGATATCACCTTGTAGTCTTAGACTGAGATTTCTTAGTATATTGGGGGTAAAAAAGTATGAGATCAGTCATCTGTGAAGTACTATTAGTTACCAATGTGAACTGGCAGGGTTTTTATTTTCCCTATGACTGTAGCTTCAGTATGTCTAGTTCAGAATGATTCCTCTTCCCTCTCTTGTAATACTCCAGTACTACCCACTGAGTAGTACTAACCACTGGAGGTAGAAAAAGATTGCTACATGTCAGATCACTAAGTTGATCTGGGTTTCAGTGACAAGCTTTTGCTGGGATTTTCTTTTCTTGCATAAATTGATCTAGTTATGACACAGCCTCACAAGGAGTTGTTTTGCAGTTAAGTAATGTAACCAGTACCAAAATCAATCAACACTTAGTAAATTTAAGAAAGCCAAGAATGTGGGTCCTGGCTCAGTTGTAATTTGCAAGAAAAGAACTTTACGAAAGTCAATCAACTGTATAATTTGAAGCTGGATGAATACTTTTTATACTGAGACCAAATTATTATATAATGTCTGAGCCACAACCTCAGTTTCCTCCTTGAATTTCAATTCTTTCATGGTTGCTAACCCTTCCCTACCTCAGAATAGAGAAATATCTAAAATTACAGAATTGTGTTAAGGAGAACTTCAGTGATTGCCTATCAAGTAGCTATCATGTGCCATTAATCTCTGTACAGTACTTGCTGGATGCCAGGTACATACACCCTTGTCACCTCTCTGGACAAGTGAGTGGTCATTTTAAGCGTGCCATAATTTTGTAATAAAAAGCAGTAGAAGAAATCTCAAGTTGGTGCAGCTCTAAGCTTGGTTGCTGTGGTACATTTTAAGTTTCATTCAATAAAATGCAAAATAAAGAGCTTTTTTTGATTTTTTTTTTTCTCCAGCCCTGCATCACATTTACATTTTTCTATCAAACACCCTCATACACTGTCCTGGGAATATTACACTATGTTCCAGTGTAAAGCACATCTTGTTATGAGACTGATTGAGAACAGAATTAGCATGGAGTTCATGTTACAGGTAGGTATTTAAATGATTATGTGGAATATAGAAAACTCTTTGTCTTCAATTGCATTTCTGTTCATTAAATGGAGTTCAGAGAAAAACAGAAGAGGTCATCATAGGATTCCATCAGGAATTTAGCAGGATTGAACAAGCATTAGGTCTTTTTGTCAGGATAAAGTTACAAAGCTTTTTATATTCTGCATATTCTCTTTCATCTTAGAATGTTTCATTTGTTTGGGTTATTTTGATCAGTTGTTAACACTGAGAGTCTGTTTTACTGTCCCTAACGGGTGTTGCTATGAGCTAATCTAATGAAATTATAAATAATGACAATAATGAGAATCCTGCTTCAGCTCTTTCCATTATATAAAATTTTCAGTGCTAGGTGAAACATAGGTGCTTATATTAGAGGAAGCATTTGAATAGGAGATTGTAATTTTATTCTGAAATACTGAACTTCTGCAGAACTGTAGTTTCTCTTCTTTATTAAATATCTTGTGTGACATACCATAGAAAGAATATGGTGCTACAAATAAACAGTTAGAAACTGAGTGATATTTTCGTATCAGCTTCAGGTTTTGGGGGGGGTTGGGGTTTTTTTCCTTGGTTTGGGGTTATTTTTAAGAAAACTGTGTGTTACTGTGCTAGAGCTATTATAGGTAGTTGTCAGGTTGAAGATACAGCAGAGAATCTAATGAAAAAGGAGATATAGTCAGTGATTTCTTTTACTGTAGATAGTTTTTGAAAGTTGATGATATTTCAATTGATTTTGTATATTTATATGTATGTGTAACTTCCAGGAAGATACATTTGGACTGAAAATCACAATTTCTGATATGGTCAAGCAAGTAATTTCCCGTAATGTCTTTATTTTGAAAACCTTTTTTTAAAGCCAGTTATCAGAAAGTGAGTGTATTGACCTTTAGTTGCAATTCAACTGAAACTAAACAGAAAATCTTATTTTATATATAAGTATTTAGGGAAAGTAATAACTTTTTATCATTTTAGGTTTTCAACAAGTTGTTGAGTCTGGCCAGTACTGCTTCATCTCAGAAGTTCCAGTCACACATGTGGAGTCAGATGTTGGTTTCCACATCTGGGTTTTTGAAATCAATCTCAAATGTCTCAGGCAAAGACATCCAACCTTTAATAAAGCAGTGGGTGTATCCTTTTTACTCTTGGTCTGGATTGTTAATATGGAGAATGAATTTGGTTTTTTAATTGGCACTATTAAAGGAACATGAAGAAGAGTATGAAATACATTTGCATAAAACAGTGAAGTGCATTATTCTGTGAATTAGATGTATATGTGAGCCACAGATTCACAATCTTTTCATAGTCCTTTGAACTATGCTGGCTTTTTTGCATGTTCTTTACTAGAAGGGATTTCATTATTTTAAGGTTTCCTTTCAAAGAAGCACAGGAACTCTGCTGGAATTTAAGGCCAAATTATACTAAAAGGATTCCAGAGGACACTGCCCATAGAAATATGCTGAAGTCGGACATGGAAGATGCTATAGTCTGGTGCATTTTAATACGTGATTTCCAGTAAATCACCATGAAATAAGTAACCTAAAGCACAGACTATTAGTTTACAATATACTTTAATAGCATGATAGCTTATGTTAATAGTACAATTGCAGATAAAATAAACCTCTGTCTGTTGATTCTTCAAATTTCAGTGATATTAGTCAAGTATTTTGGATTGATATGAGGGGAAATTTGAAGTTGCTCCATTTAACAGGTTTAGCTGTTAGTTTTATTTAATGTGACTCCAGGCTAGAATTGTACGTGACTGCAGCAAAAACATACCTTAAACAAAAGTAGGTATTTGAGCTGACTTAACAATGTTCGTGCATCTGAATATCTTAATTAAAAAGCACTGTATAATTAGTATTTGTAGAGTAATTTGAGAGGTTAGTATTTTATTTGCATCAGAAGTGTTCCTAAAGTATTATTCTAATTTCCATAATTTGCTGTGCCGAGCACTTAAGAAAAATAGGAGTTGCATATGTACATATTTTCACACTGCAGCTACACCTAAATGTCAGCGTTACTATCTGAGCTGGGTGAATCTTAACTACATCTGTTCTGTAAGGAAGAAAGAATTGTAATTCACACATTTGGGGATTTTTTCACCTTCTCTGTACTTTGGCCCCAAGACTGGTCCTGTTAACTGTAACTTGCATTTAATCCTATGATTGCAACCTCCCTACCATGCTTCAAACCCTGCTATTCCTGTGACAGTAGGTTTTCCACCTTGTGGGATCGCAGCAGGTCTTTATGTTGTTTGGGAGGAGATCTTACTGCTATTAACTAGTGCTGTCTTATGCCATTTGCAAGGGCTGTGTTGATGCTGAGTTTAAACCGTGTGCTGAAGAAACCACTAAAAATGTCTTAAACTCTTACTTGATGTAACAGTTTCGTGAAGGCAGCCTCCATAAACAGAACCAGTCTGAGATATTTAGCCAAATGGCCAAATTTTGGAAGAAAAGTTAATAACCCCTGTATGATAAGAAATGTCTTTGAATATGGAAGCTCCTCCCTTTAATGTTGGTACATGAAAGAACAGATTTTCCTTCCTTGTTTATCTCATATTGTCAGAGATTTGTGAGAGTGTGCATTAGACTAAAATGCTTCAGTTTAGTGTTTTTGTTAACTCCAAGTGAGGGGTAGTAATGGTTGTCATACAGAAATGAATTATTAAATTATTCACAGGAAAAGTTGTCTTGAAGAAATCATTGCCTGGGCAAAAATGTAGAGTGAGATTGTTACTTTTTATCATTCATATTGAATACTCTCATGTATATGTGAACTCATATACACACACATGTGAATGCTCACATGACTGAGTTTGAAAAACTGCAATAAAATAATGGAGTTAAATGTAGTGTGGGTAGAAAACAAACTAACATCTACATTTTCCCCTTAGTTTTATTTAACTAAAATACATAGTAAAACAAACCATATTGAAATTACTGAAGTCTTACTCAATTACTTTCTCTGACAGCATGCCAAGGACATTGGATGTGGTGGAGGCCAGAATAGTTTTTCATAATGAATTTCTTCGTGCTAGGTCGTTTTTATTGCACTTCAGTTTTTCTCCATAAGAGACTTGATTGGAAGAAAAAAAGATTAAAAGAACCTAAACCCCCAGAATTTCATGAATGAACATGAGTGTTTTCATTTCCAGATTTTCTTGGAATGGGAAATTCTAGGAATAGAAAAGCATAAAGCAAGTGTTAAGAATTGAGAATTAGGGTTTTTTATAACTATTGCATTGAGCACTAGAATTCCTATACTGCTTATTAGGGATCAGAGTGGAGTGGTAAAATTTTATGGTAGCTTTGCATTTAATAGAAAACGGAATGTATTGGAATTGGAAATAAAACAAGATTACACCTCTCCTGGGACTCAGAAATACGTGGTAAGGTCCATTTTCCATATTTTACCTACATGCACAAGTATGATGTATACATTAATAAGCATAAGTTTAATGTTAATAACAAAATCTTATGAACTTCAAGGGTCCTCTTAAAGTGACAGTGCAAGAACTTGATGGCTCATTCAACCATACGTTGCAGATTGAAGAAAACAGTCTTAAACATGATATTCCTTGCCATTCTAAAAGCAGAAGGTAAGAACTGAAATACTAACTGCAGGTATTTTTAGTATGGATGTATGAAAACATATAGGGCATTTGATGATAAATATATTCTTTTCCTTAATCTTACTAAATAAAACTTACTTGTGATGTAAATGGAGAATTTCTTACTGTTTAGGGACAGCAAGAAACTTTACACAGTTCTTAATTGTAAGTCATTTTGTAAAAGTTTTATAAAGACCTAATTTATGCAGAATTAGTTGAATGAAGATTCCAATTAATCAAATTATTCAAAATGCCTTTGAATGGGAACAACAAATTAGAGGGAAGACAAATGTAGGCCAAAGGAGTGCCTCAAGTGAAGAGGGTGCCAGGACTGTTTGGTAAACCAGGGAACAAGAAAAGTGACATACTTCACAAATGGATTCTCTCCATTTTCTAATGCATTTAAATAATTACTTTGAATTCTATTTCTTAAAATTCTATGTTTATCTGTAATTGTAAAAATGGTGGGAGTAGAAATTATAGAAATGGATGCATAGCTCAAATTTGTGAATATTTTTTGCTGGAGAGAACATTATGTTTTTATGTGGTGAAATACAGAGAGTACTTTTGCAGTCCTTAACTCCTTTTATAAATATATATTTGCCAGTCTGCTAAGTATACTTTTTTTTTTCTTTCTATTTTCTCTTTATTAATAGAAATAAGAAGAAAAAGATTCCACTGATGAATGGAGAAGAGGTGGACATGGACCTTTCTGCTATGGAGTAAGTTCGCTTGTTGGAGTTTCTCAGTGTGAGTCTGAGCCATGTTCCCCTTGTCTAAAGCATGCTATTTTGAAGGAGTGGATAATAATGGTGTACTTCATTATATGAGTGACAACTTTCAAAACTATCCCACATTTCGTTGTCTTCTTTGAGACTTTTCTGCTGTAAGCTGGGGAAATGCTGGCGAAGTGTAAAAAGTACAGGTTAGCCAATATAATCAGATTTTATAAAAAACTTGGGCATGGTAGGGTGGTACAATAATTTATGTGACTCTAACACATTTCCAGTGATACCTTTCAGCTGACTTTATAGGTAAAATGTAAACAAGAATTTGTTTGAAACA
Organism: Dicrurus megarhynchus; assembly: GCA_013399195.1. Classification (NCBI taxonomy): domain Eukaryota; kingdom Metazoa; phylum Chordata; class Aves; order Passeriformes; family Dicruridae; genus Dicrurus; species Dicrurus megarhynchus. Next base: position 1,416,729 of record VXAD01001536.1, read on the forward strand.
AAGTGTGAGCAATTTTTGTTGGATCTTGAGGAAGACCATTTAACTGCCACTACTACAGACAAGTTCCTGAAATCTGTAATTACAAAAGAATTCTTCTAGATTAAAAATAATGATGAAGTGCTTCTCACTGCAATCTCCACTGTCATTAATTTCAGTTGGAACTGTTAAGCTCTTTGGAAGCAAATTGTTGCTCAGTGTAAATACCTGCCTTACCATCCTTGACTTGGAACCAGTAGTGCCCTCAGAAATAGTGAAGGTGTTGGTACCTTGTTTTCTGGATGAGGGAATCTGCTCCTGAAAGCCAGTGGTGTCTCTTTGAAGAAGGATAGATTGTTTGTCACCTTAAAAGTGTTGCAGATTCTCAAAATTTAACCTCATCTAATGTATGATGAGAAAAAATTTTATGACGTATTTACATTGAGCAAGTTATTGCTGTCATTTTCATATGATAGTTGACATATTAATAATTTTAATTGTATTGAAGGATAATTACTCTAAATATTTGTGAGTGTTTTTGATCAGTTATGCTGAGGTCCCTGCTGTATTACCCTGAGCTGAGACTTCAGGGATCTCAGAATGACCTTTGAACTGGTATAGGATTTTATGTAAGACACTTGCTCTTTATCTGATAGCCTAATCTGTGGAATGGTTGTTCTTTTGTCTGGTTTGGATTCCTCTGCTCCAAGCATGTATAATAATACACATTCTATCCTGTTTTCTAAGTCTTGTATATATACTCTTTCACTGTCTTTTCCTCTCTAGCTACTATCTTGATGGTAATTCTAGATTTTCTACAAATGTATTCAGAAATACACATCATATTTATAATTATGCCCTTTTCCTTATTCCAAACTCTCCTAATGCCATGTTGATATTTTGGGGTTGTGATTTTTATGTGGAAAAATGAGTAAGAAAATGTATTGCGTAATTCGTGCTTCTCGCTCCCATAAATTATTTCTGCAGTCATGGTGCTGTGTGAATGCTAAAGTGTGAAATATTTGTTTGGGTGGAATACAACTGGGTCATTCTGTCTGTAGGATAACTTTAATCCTGTTGGTTAATACTTTCACTTTTATCATCATTTACATGGTTACCCTTGCCAGCTTTCATCATAGCATGTGAGTGGTTGTAAAGGAGTTTCACATCTACTGGTAAAAAAAAAGTGTATTTACCACCAGATTTTCTTTCTTGGGTGTTTTTTTTTTTTTGTAGTCTTAACCTTTAGAAGGTAATAAAGTGCTTATCAGTTAATAAAATTGTAGTGACTGAGGAAGTAGAATTAAATACACTGACATTATACAGTAGTTTACCATAAACAAAGATCTGTAGGTTAAAAATACTAAAATGCTATGTTCACTTTGATGTATTAGAAGTTTGGACAGATTATAGAGGCTATAGAATTGCCATCCTGGAAGCAGGAGATTGGACCAGAGACTTTCAAAAGTTCCCTCTAACCTATATTTTGTTACGGTTCTTTGAATTTAAATACTTTACAAATAACTCATAACAAGTTAGAAGATCTTTAGAATTTCTATGGTCTTGAAATTTTATAAGCTATTACTGTTTTTCATGTCTGTCTTAGTGCTGATTCCCCCTTGCTCTGGATAAGGATAGATCCCGATATGTCAGTACTGAGGAAGGTGGAATTTGAACAGTCTGATTTCATGTGGCAGTATCAGCTGCGATATGAAAGAGATGTGGTGGCACAAGAAGAAGCCATTCTGGCATTGGAAAAGTTCCCTACTCCAGCATCACGGCTTGCACTGACTGATATCCTGGAGCAGGAGCAGTGTTTCTACCGGGTGAGAATGCTGGCCTGCTTCTGCCTTGCAAAGGTGAGGTTGTGTGGATGGGAGTAAGGGAAGAAATCCACTAGACGTTGTAAATGGCTGAAAATGGGTCAAAACTCATCACAGTTCCTGAATTGACTTGATATTTAACTTCTTAAATTTATTTGCCAAGTATTTTTAACATGACTGATTTGAAAGGAAAGTTGTATTATTTTAGTCTGTAAATGGAGACTGCAGAAGGCTTTCATAATGGTCAAAATTGAGACGTCAGACATGAAAACCACAAGGGATTTTTTCCAGATTTCATTAAGTGGCAGAAATAAAAGACTTTTGTTTAATTTTTTTTCAGAGCCAAAGTGTATTTTTTATTATTTTACTGGGAAGTTCCTTGGCCAGTCTGTTGAGAACTCTGAAGTGCTGAAATTCATCTTTTTCTAATTGGAATTCAGATTGCTGCTCTATGTCATTTCAGATTGAAGAAGGTCACAAAATAAACATCAAGTTGGGCTACAATTAAATATTAAAAAGCCAAATAATTGCCTTGAAAAGGAAAGATCCTTTTTTTCTTAGACCTACAATTAGCATTAAGAATCAAAATTAGTAAAACTCTAATTTTACAACAAGAGAAGAACAAGAAATGGCATGTTGGTGACATACTTTTATGGACATGAAGACATTGATTGACAATTTGTAGAGTTCAGATTATTGTCATAGAGCTTGCTTTCTGCTGTGTACCAGTTGGGAATAATTTAGTTCCCTTACAGAAATAAAACATTCGGCCATATTTTGAAAATCAAAATCCAAGTGTTTTTGACAAACTATTTTAATATTATGAAACACTGATGTAAAACTGCCAGTGTATGTGCTAGTATTGGTGCTGCCAGTATCTGACTTAGAATATGTGCTTTTCAGGATGAATTCACTCGGGATATCTAATAGTGTACATTCCACAAGTAAATATTAAAAGAGCAGTTGTTGCAACATTTAAATGCAATAGTTTTTTCTGTCTTTACTGTAACTTCTTAGGCAATTGGGCTGCAGATAATCATGGCTGGTTTTGTTCACTTGCAATGGTATGGAAAATCTTGGGTCTATGGATAAGGTGGTTGACTTACAGAAAAGAAGATAATAAGGCAAGCGAAAAGTATGGCTGTGACATTAAATCAAGGTGAAGGAGCATGGCAGAACAGAGTTGTAGATATGTTTATGTAATTTACCTGGGAGGAAAGTGTAATACATTCTATTACTGTTTCCAACATGAGGACGTTAATAAGAAAAACTTCCTGTTGTCATTGAGTTTAATTTTCTCAGCTTGTAAATATTCAGGATTTGTATTCTTTATTGAAAAAAGCCAAGTCCCTCGTGGTTATTCAGAAGGAGGGTTCTTTTTTGTTGGTTTGCAGTTTCTAGCTGGGTTGCAGTTCCTGTTGTCAAATGTTCTTGGTGTACTCACGTGAGACAGAGAAATTATACGTGACAATGCAATTATCAAACTGAATTTACTCCACTTTCTTGGTATACTTCATTGTAAATAAAGGACTTCAGTCTCTCAGCTGTGAAGTATCCAGGTGACATATTAAATCCTCATTGATAAATTAAGAGATATGTGTGAACATGTATGCATACACACCGTGCTGAGTCCTTCGGGACAAATACCAAATACAGAGAAAGCAGCAAATAATGTCACAGTCTTAATTCCTGAGAGTACGCAGGCTGATTTCCCAGTTCAGATCCATTGCAGTGTAGGTGATGTGCTATAAACTTTACAATAGGAACACTACCACCACAAACTTCTCCCTCCCAAACGTTGAGGAGTTTCATAGATGTGCATGGGAGTTACACCTTAATCTACTTTTTTGTGCTGTACTGAATTGAATGATGCAGAAATGCAGTGTGCCTCCTGCCTTTTTAAGTAGAAATAATGCAAGAAACACCACTTGTGTTACTGTGTGGGGAATGCACAGATAGATTTAGTTCAGAGTGTGTAATGTCTCAGAAGAATGAGTAGAAAAATCAGACTCTGTCAGTAAAGAGAAATTCAAATGAGTCAGAACACATTATAAGACCAAAAAAATACTGAAACCATGATGATTTAACTGCTGTTGATTTTACTTGAAAATAGTTGTTCATCTACAGACTTTGTGAAGTGAAATGCTTAAAATAAGAAGTTAATGTTTAAAAATGTACACGCTGATATTAATGGAGTAGTGAATATCTTGTAAACAAAGTAAACTGATATTTTGGGGATTGAGTTTTATTGGACGCTGCTACATAAATTTCATATTTGCAGTTTTAAGTTCTTTATCATGGTTTCTAAGCAGTCTTCAGGATTAATCTTCCTCTGCAGGAAGAATTATTGTAGCTCTCAGAAAAAGCTGTACCTGCATCTTTAGTTCAAACACTTGTTATTGCAAAGGGAAGATCGAGCCTGACTGCAGTATTTCCCTCTCTGACTTTCTTTTGAAGCCTGGATTAGTGGGAAAATGGTTTATAGTAACAGGGCACCCATCTTCCACAAAAGCAATGGTGAAATGGACTGCTGTGCATGTTCAGATAGCCTCTTGCTTTTCCTTCACTTAGTGCATATGCAACAGCCTTTGAAACAAGCTAAATAATTTAGAAGGAAATAATCAACTTCACTTTTTTCTTTGTGAAAACAGATTTTTCCTTAGTTTGTGGTGGGTCTGTAACAATGGAAATTCCCGCTACATTGTAGGGTGCACTGGTCCCATTTGTTTGTGTGCACACACATCAGCAGGCACAGGTGTCCTTGTCTACAGGCTTTCAGTGCTCCATACAATTAAAGTTAGAGGGGACTGCCTTGCCTTAACTTTAGAGGTGGTCTTTAATTTATAGGGTGGCTGAGGCCTATTTTAAAGTCTAGGCTGAGGTTACTGGCAAGGTAAATTTGGGAAGTTGGTATTGCAAAATCCCCTTCCATCACTGGCTTCTGTAGAGTCAGAGAACTTGGCTTAGTAAACACAGAATTTTCATCTAAAATACATAAAAGAGAAAATAATTAAGAACAGAAGTTTATCATGGAAGGATAGTTAGTTGCAGATGTCTTCCAAATGGAACTATTTTCATAAAACTTACCTTTAATGTAGAGAAGATATATTGGGAATGACAGTGAATACTTAGCTAATATAAGATAATACACTCACGAAAGTAAGTATCTATTTAAAGGAGAGAATGTTCTTGGCAATTATCCTTTTTGATTATGGGAAATGTGTACTTTTCTACAGCCAAACTAAACTTGCAGTGGTCATGTTAATACAATTTCCCTTCCCCCCTACTTATTCAGATTGCAAATTCCATGGTAAGTACGTGGACAGGACCACCAGCCATGAAGTCACTCTTTACCCGAATGTTTTGTTGTAAGACTTGTCCAAACATTGTGAAGACCAACAACTTCATGAACTTTCAAAGCTACTTTCTTCAAAAGGTAAAATTTATTTTTCTCAATGAATGTTTTAAAAGAATTGTCGAAATAGTAAAATGTTCCTACAGTTGACAATTACAGGAACATGGATAGTCCAAGCCTCAATTACTCTCTAATAAAAACCAAAGTAACTCATTCTTTCTCATATGGCTTCAGTTGTTCCATCTTAGTAAAAAATCAATTAACAAATATTTAGTAATTCCTTCTGAGTAGCGGAAATTAAATTAGCAGTTTCTTTGGGAGAATTGAGAATTTTATGTTATTATATAATAATTATTTGTAATTATTTGTGAGCTCATTCTTAAATAACACTGTAAGGAAGGTGTTTTTTAGGTGAATTCAGCAATTGCCCTTATTCTTTAATAGCAATTATACCATACTGCAAGTAAAATCTTATAACTCTTAAATTGGTGGGCTTTTTAGTTCAAGACATTGCATAATCCTTCTTGCCCTCTTCTTTCTGCTATCAAATCACGTATTTTTGCTGCTTATTTTGGTGTTAGCACAGGTTTTTTTACTGCAATCTGTAATTTTTGGTTGTTCATTGGATAACAAAACCGATTACAATGTTTTTCTCTCAAGATTTAACTTTAGTGGGTGATTGAGCTCTTATTTCCTAGATTTCATATTACTGATTTCATAGAAGACTCAAATTTTGGTTTTTCACTCTGTCCAAAACTGTTTCATCCTTCATGTCATTCTTGGACCTTCTTTTTGTATTTTTCTGCTTTTTTTGTCATTGTTCATTCTTTACCACTAAATCTTACATTTTTCTCCCTTTTTAATCCTGTGTGCCAAGTTTGAATATCTGGAGTAAGATTCCTAAAACTATGTTAAGTGGAGCCTAGACATCTGCTTAGCGCATTTTAAAATAAATAGCTAGTCAGAGTAGCACCTGTCTGGCTAGTAATTCTTCAGGCTTCATTGATCCTGTTGGGTCTATATGTCTCAGTGAAAGTGGAAGCTTAGATATTGTGCTCACATGAAACACTCAAATTCAGTGTCTATCTCAAAATAAATTCCATCATCATTTTCTGTGTTTCACTGGTTTTCATTTGATACCTTTTTAATAGTGTCTTGACTTGGGAGTCTGGTTTTGGATATACTTTTTTTTTTTCCAAATAGCTGTACTGTGACTAATTACTGAACAATAACTACATAGTTTATTTGATCCAAAAATTATATAGTATATGGTCTGACTTTCAAAAAGTATGTAAATACAACTTTTCAGACACTTGCTATTGTAAATTTGTTAATTGCTGGTTTTCAGGATGTACCTCTTTCCAGGGTGTAACTATCATTTCCCTAATGTAAAGAGTGATGTTAGTATTAATTTTATTACACAGACTATGCCTGTTGCCATGGCCCTTCTGAGAGATGTTCACAACCTTTGCCCTAAGGAGGTTTTAATGTTCATTTTGGATTTGATCAAGTATAATGATAACAGGAAGAATAAGGTAAAGACTGTGTTTATTTTAATCTCTTCCTTCCCTTTTTGTTGAAAAAAGTTTTAGTTAATACCTGCATGATGTTTGATGCCACTACTGTAAATACCTAGCTCAGAGTTCATGAAAAGGTGATGTGCTAAACTAAACAGTAAATGTTAGAGAATGTTCTGTAACTGACATTCTATGGTGGCACTTCTTGGATGTTCCAAAGCTCTGTGTGCTTGTTCACTTACTAAGGACCTGCCTGTCTTCATTTGCACACACACTTTTCTTGCTTTACTGTTTTTCATCAAAAATACCCAAGTGTTTGGAGAGAATGTATCATGCAAAGTTAAGCACTGTTTTTTTTGATGGTTTTCTGACCTTGAAAAGAGTATTTGAAAGAGCAAGAAAAGGAAATAATTTTTTAACGATATACAGGACTGTGGGATTCTGTTTTTTGAATATCAGTTCCAGCTCACAGAACTGGATTGTCTTCATCTAGTTAAATAACAGCTGAACCACAGGTTAATATTGTTCCATCACTAAACTGAAACATCTGAGTTGGAAATGTTGTCATCTCAAGTTCCTTCCCACACAGACCACTTCTGAAGGATGATTAGATGACCTTTAAGATTCTGAGATGATACAGAATTCTAGCTAGGAGCCTATCATAATCTTCCCAATTAAGTATCCAAAGTTAAGTGGAACCAATCTGATGTGTCTTAAACCTCATTTTTTCTTGTGTGTAGAACACATACAGTAACAAGACACTTGTTGCTTATTACTGAAGTAAGGATAATGGAGGGTGGAGAGGTAGAGAGTTGGACACATGAATCAGTAGTCACAGAATGGGGTGAGGTGTGCTGACATCTTCCTACCACTGAGGGAGAGATTCAGACTTACTTTTCCACATGTCCTTTCTGCACGTTTGACATCTTCTGCTGGGTCTGACAGATGTGGGGTTTGTTTAGGTTAAAGTAACTAATAGTCAAATCCAGTACTTCTTTCTGTGTTTGTAAATTTTATACATTTTGCTGCTTACTAACACAACCAACAGATGCAAAACCCAGCATAATGGAAGGGGTGGAACTATGAGCCCAGGTAAGAGGGGTGGATGAAGAAGCAAGATTTTCTTCACTAAGCAGCAGTGAGCTCATTAGTTCACTTCAGAAGCTCATGAAGTTGCTGGCTGGATTAATGGTATGATTTTCAGAACCAATTTTTTCCTGTTTTGCTTTCTCATGCAGTTTCTCCCATGGTCTTGGCTTTAAGATCTGTTCTGTAACAGAGCTTAAGCATTTCTTAGCTTTGCAAGAATATATATTACTATATTTTCTTGTGTTAAGTGTTGGTTTCATTTAGTTTTCAGACAATTACTATCGTGCTGAGCTGATTGATGCCCTAGCCAACTCTGTAACTCCCGCAGTCAGTGTGAACAACGAAGTTCGAACATTGGATAACTTAAATCCTGATGTACGACTTATTCTCGAGGAAATTACCCGTTTTCTGAATATGGAGAAGCTTCTTCCCAGTTACAGACATACTATTACAGTCAGGTAGGGTTTAATGACACTACTTTTCTTGGGTTTTATGTACCTTTCTGTAGTTAGCTTTTGAGATTTTAGCTTGTTTGTCTTAAATGTCAAATTCCTTTCAAGTTTCATTTTGATAAATGCAAGTTTGTCTTGATTGCTTTATTTTTTAGCACTAATTTCTGTCAATGTAGACTTTTAATAACAGATGTAAGTTGATCATGCCATGCCTCTTTAAGAAAAGCATTTATTAAAGATTTGCCTTGTAACAGTAACTGTAGAGTACACACATCATCTGAGCTGTGTTTTCTCTAAATTTTTATGGCTTTACTGAAACCAAGCAATGGATTTGACAGGGTGGAGAATTTCATTTGTGTTTCTGCCTGATTCAGAGGTAATAAGAGCTGTATGTTAATGCTGTGAAAAAAATTGTAACATGTTAATCATGTTAATGTGGATAACATAATTCAGAAAATCTTCAGTACCCAGTTTGGGAAAAAGTAGTTTTGTTTTTCTTGGCTGGTATTCCATAAACCTGATGTAAATTTTCTCTTTCTACCACGTCTAGCTGTTTAAAAGCTATTCGAGTGCTTCAGAAGAATGGTCATGTCCCAAGTGATCCTGCTCTCTTCAAGTCGTACGCAGAATACGGGCACTTCGTAGATGTCCGAATAGCAGCGTTGGAGGCTGTTGTTGATTACACAAAAGGTACTTTTTCCAAGTATTTTGACATTTTGTAACGATTCTCATACAAATGTAATGCTTACTTCATTAATATTAGGTCGAAATTGCGTCCACCAGAAGAGCTTGTATGGTGACAGCTGTATTAATAAGAAACTGAGATTTCTATTATTGCTTTGTCCCAGCAAGTATAAGTGTTATGAAGATCTGCTGAACATTGTTTCTCAGTGCTTTGCAAATTGAATCAGATACCAAAGTTTTGAAATAATAAGTGGCGGTAAGGGGATTTGGTAATTTCTCTTGAACACTTCAGTGACTTTGATTTAGTTGATTTCAAAGTCCTTGATTTTGCTTTACCTTCTTCCTAATATCTTTATTGTGGTTTTGCATGCATTTTATGGTTATAAATTTTGGAAACTTAGATTATTGTAGAGATATTTTGGCTGATTTTGTTTTGCCATTCCTTAAGCATAGCTTACGTTTGTGAGATGTTTACATTCTTTTAATATTGCCTTTATCCAAGTTGACTATTGCAGGTCCATGAAAAAAAAACCAAACTGGGCAGTTTCTTAAATGCTCTGTAGTTGAAACTCAATCCTGACAGATTTCTAATGCAGTTAGAAATTACAGCTTCAGTGATTTGCATTCCATAAAGTTAATTTAGTATTATATTGTCCTGTTCATTTATTTGGGTTAGTCTTTCTTTGTTCAGCAGATTTGTAATACTTTTGGGTTGGAAGGTTTATACCTTTCAGAGTGGCCAAATCCTTCAGTTCTTCCTCTGTAGCAGACTGGTGGATCTAGATTTCTAATTATTCTGTCTTAGATTTCATGGCTTTGTTTTTTTTTCAGGGTAAAGGAGAGTTTCCTTTGCTCGTTACATGATTAATTTTTTCCCTTTTTTTAAGGGCTGTATTACTTTGACATTACTTCTGTTATTCTATCCAAAGACTTCTCAAACTAGATGAGCAGTGGGAGGTTTTAAGGCAATTAGAATCTTTGAGTGAATGCATTTGGTGGAACTCAGGCATCCACTCACAGACTGAAACCAGGCTGTCATTCCGAACAGCGGATAACTGCGAGGGAGGCTGCGCTCTGAGCAGCGCTCAGGCTCCCTCCTGTAATCCACCAGACACTCGGTATCCATAACCCACTGCACACAGACCATTTGGTAATCCTGTGAGTGATACAAGCTAGAATTCACAATTGTGCTAGTGCTATGCTTATCTCTCACTGTGGGGCTAATTGCTTTATTCCACCCTTGATAGACTGTTCGTGGAAAGATTTGCTGGAGAATAGAAAGCTTACTCATCAGCTCTTTTCCTTTAGAATAATCTCACTAATTCATCCCACCCTTTGGAAAGACAAACTGATAGAAATTATGTTTTCTCATGAAATTCTTGACCTTTTATGGGCGGTATTTATAGTTAATAAGTGGCTTGGAAAAGAAAGCATACTACAAAGTAATAAAGTACATCTTTAAAACAGCTGATCAAATGGGGTCCTGTAAAAGCAAGATAATAGGGTAAGTTCCTTGAAACCTTGTACAGGAAGCTAAAACTTGAATGGTAAAAAGTAGTAGATTACTTGAAATCAGTGGTTGAGATGAACAGAGTTTTTGACAGAGCTCACTGTGAGATCTGAAAATGACAGACTAGATACTACTGTGCCTAACTTGCCAACAGCTTTTTCTTGGATGCAGAGGTAGCAGATGCAAATATCTATCTGCTGTAAGGTCAGTACGGTTCACCACACAGCCTAGTGCCTAGCTGGTCATCACTGTCATTTCTCAAATACAAGCTTCCAGCGCTGAACACAGGAGCTTCTGCTCCTGCTGTAAGACTGGTGAGTTTTTGGTGGAGGGGTGATCCAGAAATGCAGTGTGCTAACTGACTTCTTCCACTCCCCATAGAGAAGCTAGCAGTGCTTGTCTTGCAGAGCCCTAAACCTGGCTTTAGAAGGAGATTGGCCATCTGTTGCCAAGAGATCTGATTCTTGTTGTTCCCAGTTACCTCGTTTCTAGTTCACACTGGATGCAAACCAGCAGCTATCAAATGCCTGTTGCTTGTGCCAAAGCTGGCTTTTAACAGTTCTTGTAAAGGAAGCTGACAGATTTTGTAATTTCCATAAAAAGGAAAGTCTGTTTTCTGGGTGGAACTTTCAGAGTAGGAATAACACTACCTTTTTTTAAGCTACTTGAAAGAAAAGAAATAATTTCTCCATGGAACTGAATAAGTTGTTTTCTTTGCCATTAATAGCAAGGGTTTTTTTCAGACATGGTAACTTTTTAAAATGCTTGAGGCAGCATACAAGGGCTTGGACAGTTTATCTAAAGTGGCTTGAAGTGAACAGGGTTTATTTTAAAAGTTAACTTGTGAGACCTATATGACTATTAATAGTTATTTGCATGGAACGAGGCAGTTGCATACTTAAAAGAGATAACAACAAACTATTCTAAATAAATAACCATTATCAAATTTGATGAATATTAAACTTCGGTGTCAGAGATGCTCTGCTGCAATTGAGAACTGAGACAACACTGCTTATCATTTGAAAAAAAAATCACAGGGGGATTTTTGTTTCCAAAAGCAATGACTTGTGTTTATATCTACCAGAAGTATGAAAATCTACACATGCTGCTTTTCCCACAGCCTTCTCCTAGATAAACTGGCAAGCTACAGACAGGATGGTTGGTCAGTGCAGTGGGTAAGAATTCAGGTCATGGGCCACTCTCAGAGTGTGGTGATCAGTGGTTTTTACTCAGGCTGACAGTCTGTCACAAATGGGTCTCCCAGGAAACATCTTCAGAAATTATGTGGAGAACAGCACTGAAAGCAGCCTCACCAAGTTTGTTGATGACAAAGCTGCTTGCGAGGTGGACACGTCGGAAGGGAGAGACATCTCACAGAGAGACCTGGGCAGGCTGGGAGAGCGGGTGAGCGAGGACTGGATGAAGTTTAACAAGTGCAAAACCAAACATAACCAAAGAGCCCAGAACAGGCCAGGGTCTGTGCTTGGGGAAGCAGCATCACTGAAAGGGACCTGGGGTCTTGGTGGATAACAAGCTGACCATGAGTCAGCAGCGTGTGGCTGCAGCAAATCAGATCCTGGGCTGCATCTTCAGGGGCAGTACTAACAGAGACAGAGATGGGATCATCCCACTCTACTTTGTACTCAGTCTGTACTTCCAGCAGTGTGTATAGTTGCAGCCCTCACAGTTCAAGAAAGTTGTGGGTAGATTGGGGAGGGTCCAAAGAGGGGCCATGAAGATTATCAGGGGGCTGCAGAACCTGCTCTGTGAGGGAAGACTTGACAGCATTAGGTTTTTTCTCACTGGAGAAGAGAAGGCTCTGGGAGACTTCATCACAATATTCCAGTACTTAGAGAGCAGCTGTTCTCTAAGAGAGGAGCTGGATGGAGTGTGTCTCTCCTCCACATGGAAAGGAGAAGGATTAACTAGTACAAGTTGCACCAAGAGAGGTTTCATCTTGATACAAGAAAATTTTTTTTTACAGTGAGAACAATCAGTCAGTGGCACAGCCTCCCCAGGGATGTGGTGGAGTCCCCATCACTGGAGGTTTTCAAGATGCAGTTAGGCAGAGTGCTAGATAATCTCATCTAGGCTACCTTTTCCATGGAAGGGTGGAGCAGATGATCTTGTGAGGTCTCCAAACCAGGCTGGTGTATGGTTTTTCTGGCTAATAAGATTTGTTCGGCCTGAGGTCAGGTTTAATTTGTCATTGCTGTCCAAACTGTTTCATAGTTCCTGTGTAAATTTGAGAAGCAGGTTAAATGCATTAGTAGCAAAGCTTTGGAAGCCTAGAAGGCTTAGTTCACACTATAAGGCAAATAGCAGGGAAGACTTAACTCCATCTCTAGCAGAAATAAGTTTAAAATAAAACCAAAAAACCAAAAACACGAAAGTATGGTGTTACCCCGTTTTGTTATCCAGTACTGCCAGCCTAAAGGATTAATCTCCCAGACTTTCCATTTTCTAACAAAAAAGCATTTAAAAATACCTTTTGTTAGTCAAATTAATTACAATTTTCTAATGATTGTGACTTTATGTTTGCAGTGTTGCAATTCTTTGCAATATTATTTTTGTTACATGCAAAACAACTTTTGTTTGCAGTGCTCTAGCTGCCTTCTGTCCCAAGCCAGGAAAAGCAGCTGTGCATTGAGCTGAGCACAGGCAGTCACTAATCCCTTAAAAGTATGTTCTAGGTATAGTTTTTCAAAGGTTTCTCTCATTCTTAAGGCAAATCTGAGATTGTAGTTCTGATCTGTATGGATACAAATTTGCTCTGGCATCATGCAGAACTGTGTAGCTGTGCTCTGAACAGTGCACTGTGTGAGCTAATGCATTTTGCCTCCAGACAGGGTTTACTGGAGCCTCACCAGTGTAACCAGTTTTGTTTTGGTTGGACTGTAGGAAGTGCTGATTCGCAAGTGGCTTGCAAAAGACTCTTCAGCCATCTTCTAAGCAGTATTTAATGCAGTTGCCTTCTCCTAGCCCAGAAAGGGCTTATGTTCTAGCTGTCCAAAGTATTTTTAAAGCTTGTAATAGAAGGTGCTGGTTCTTGTAGTATAAATAAATGCCTCTCCCGTTAAAAGCAACTTACCCTACTGAAATAACAAGAGAATAATAGGTATTAGAATTGGTTGGATGGAAGAAGTTATATTTAAAAATTGTTGACTGAAAACTAACTGAAATAAGGAAGAAAAGTTGAACCGAGGTATTTAGAACTAAAATTGGCTAGGGGAAGAAAGAAATCGTTTGCTAGGACCAGAAAATGGAAAGCAACAGAAATGTTTTTGGACCTGTCTATCTAGTAATGATTAATACACCCTCCTCGTTGTTTTAAAGAAAGGAGAAGAGAATACTGCTGTAAAAAATCTTAGTTATGCACCTGACAAAAAGATCACATAAAAATTCTTTCATGTTTTGTGTAATGAGTGATGATGATATCCCATATTTTGCAATACTACTCTGATAATCAAAGGAATTTTGTAATGTAAGTTACATTTCAATCTAACAAGCTGACTTTGTTTCCAACAGTGTCAAACAGCAATTTTCTAGAAGCATGTGCTGATAGGTTTCAAAATCCATTTTAGTTGCAAAGTATAATGATCTAAAAAACTAATGAAGGCTACTGAGGGAAGCATGACTGCAGTTTTATATAAGCCCTGTAGTATTCCTCTTTCTGTCCTATTTAAAGATAATAATCCTTCACAGATTCCTGTGTATGAGAGTTGTATATTCTCTATAGAAAATGTTATGCTTCTGATTCTTGAAAGGATATTTGAAGGTGTTCAGCTTAGGAAGCACACAATATCAAGATGAGCCTTTACTCTGATTTTCCCAGTCAATGCTCATGCAAATAGTCAAATTGGTTGTTATTGAACAATTGAGGCATGGAAGAGTTTTGTAAATGTTTCTCTTTCAATGTAAAATTAAAGCACTTTTTACTTTGAATTTGCCGTATAATTAGTGGAATTCCTCTTTAGTTGTAATCACTCAGGCTCTTCATGTACTAATTCAGGAACTCATGATTGTCTTCATCAAAATCCTCCCAGTTTATATATATTAACAGGCATTTTGGTTTATTTTGCTTTGCAGTTGATAGGAGCTATGAAGAATTACAGTGGCTACTTACTATGGTTCAGAGTGATCCTGTACCCTACATAAGGTAAGTGAGTTAATAGAGACAGGTTTTTTACCAGTGCTGAAGCTACTAAGTAAATTCTTCACCTGGAATCACTAGAATAGATCAGATCCTTAACTGCTTCTTCGCAAAACTGTTTTTCCTTCTTGTTACTTTACATTAATTGAAACATGTTTTGATGTTTCAACAATTCACATCTCAAAAATTGGTATATTCTGTTCTAATTGTGCATTATGTTATTTTTGTCTTTTATGTTCTACCTTGTGGCAGAAGTCTGAAGTTAGAGATTATTTCCTGAGCATAAATAAACTGTATAAATATGATGTTGCATATGGTAAAAAAGACTTTGTGTTATTTAGAAAAGACAGAGGCTGAGACATAGTGCACACAATATTTGGACAGCAAGGGGTGTAAAGCAATTGTTAGACTGTAGATGGGGTGAAAGGATCATGTGAAAATACGGTGAAATTTCTAGTATTGCTTGTTTCAACTTTGTTTTCACAGGAGTGGTTGGGTATTTTAGCACATTCATTACAAACCTGTGAACACCAAGGTTCATAATAATTGTTTTTTCCCAACACTGTATTCTTATGACCCCCATTAAAATACTGAGTTAAATAATATGACTTCTAATATAAAGTTGAACAATATTACTTTTACTCTATAGGTGATTTCTTACAAATATCATAGCTGCAAGGTTGTTCTGTTTCATTTCTGTCATTCTTGTTAATGAAAATAAATACAGGTTTAACTTCAGTTTAAGAAGGAGATTTAATTTGAATTGAGTGCTGTATGTTAGCCTCTTCCAAAAGAAAATGCAGAAAAAAAAGTATCTGCAAGAGTGTTCTTGTTCCAAGTGTGTAAGACAGCAAGGTGAAAGCTGGCTATACAGGGAAAAATTGTTAAAATAACAAGTAATGGAACAAAGAATTATTCATTAAATGTTTTCAAGGCCAAGTTTGAAGAAACAAAAATGTATCTGCTTTCAGCTCAGTGTGTAAATATTGTAAGCAATATGATAAGTGCAGGATCTTCAGACACCAGTGTAACTTCAGAGGTGGCAGTGTTTGTTTCCAGGAAAATGTGCAAGTCAGTGTTTTTGGGCCTGCCATTTTGTATCCGTCACAAACATCTGCAGTTATTTAGAAATTCTTTGGTATTAGTATGTAAGGAGTTTATTTGACAGTGTTGCTTCTTCTTAGTAAATTTCCATGTCAGTGTGCAAAAAAGATCATTACTAAACAGAAGAGCATAATGTAGCCTACAACTGTTATGTCCAAAAACATCCTAGTGCTTTGCACCTCACTTTTTAACTCTAAGTTATATTGCTGATGGTAAATCTGTGTCTATGCATATTGTGGACAGAAGAAAGAACTAAAGGCATGAAACATTGGTTAAAAATTTGGATTAAATCTTGTAGGTTAAGAAGTTTGTAAGAATATTGCAAACTAACAGACTTTATATCCTTAGGGTTTTTCTTTTGGATTTAATAAAGGTTATTGTTCTGCTTCTTTCAGGCATAAGATTTTGGATATGCTGACTAAGAATCCGCCTTTCACCAAGAATATGGAGTCCCCTTTATGTAATGAAGCTTTGGTAGATCAGCTTTGGAAACTGATGAATTCAGGTTAGGCTTTTTTGATTTGTTTGTTGTTTTGTTGTGTTGGAGTTTTATTGTGAGGTTTTTTGAAATAAGTGTTTAAAGACTTGCTTCAGAATATGCCAAGAGCTCTCTTAGTTTCAGTGATTAGAAACTGAAAATCCAGTCTCAGAAGTTGAATATCATCTATGTACTTCCAGAACATTCTTAGTGACATAGGCTACCAAATCTTGTTTTTAATTCTTTTGTCTACTGATGTAGTGTGCTTTGATGTCCTTTTGCACAGAATGATACTTCTAATGTTCAAAAATGTTCAAAGCAAGTGTTTCTTCAAATAATGGTGTCTGTGCCACACTTAAGAGTTTGTTTTACACCTCTTTTTGTCCTCTTTTACTAAACCCTCAGAGAATATGAGAGGACAGCGTTGGTATAGATAATTTAAATGAGATTTTTAGAAGTGCATTATAGACCTAAAACTCAATTTGCTTTGTGAGATTAGGAGAGATCCTAGTGAGAGAAGGGCTTGCATCTTTACCATTGACCTGTTTTTCATTACTGACGCAGTTTTATCCAGTCCTGACAAACTGCCCTTTAACATCTGGCACATTACTACATAGATTACACATAAACATTTATATAGCTTTTTTTAGGTCATTGCAGGCTTTCTGTTCTCTGTGTGTCATTATATTTAGTGTTTAAAAGTTTACAGCTACACTCCAGGGGTTGAAGTGGGGAGACTACTAGTAGTTCAGTTTCATAGGATTTGCCAAGTGTCAGACACACAAAATAAACAATTTCGATGTTCCCATCAGAGAATTTGTTTTTGCTTTCTTGTGAGAGAAGAGTGTGTGCAGTGTTACAAGCATTACCTCTTTTTGCAAGTAACAAATAGGGTATACATTCTTATTAAAGTTCATGGGGCTTTAAGCACTTAAATTTCTATGCCTCAAGATGACATAATGTTTCAATTAATTTTCTGTAAGGGATAACTGTAGCCTTCCAGAGTGCCTTGAAAAAAGTTGTTGATGTGTGACAAGCTAGTAGCCAGGTTTAAAGGTAGCATGGTTCTAGAATCATGAATTGCTTTCATTTAACATAAGCACATGTAATAGAGAACATTGATACGTGTAATATTTTTTTTTCTCTGTGTTAATCTGAATTAAATTGATAATATTACAATAGTTCTAAAATGGATATTTTTGAATGTGTCATTCTCTGGAGAGTATTTTAATGTTAGAAATGTCCAGATGAATATTCATATTGCTTTCATTTGTAACTGGGTAAGTGTAACTGGTAGTTTGTAACTGATAAGTGTAAGCTAAGCTTACTCAAAACACTATTTTGCCTCATAAAACTAGTATTTACAAGGACAGATGTTATAATTTTATTTTGTGCTAAGTCTTGCACAGCCACATTAACATGGCAGTTGGCATGTCTGTGTCCTGTTTACCAGATACAGTTCAATTCCTGCTGGGGAACAGTATGTTCAATAAACTTGCAATCAGTCAAGAGCTGGGCTGAGTTAACACCAGAATCACTGTATTTGCAGATTGCACCAGATGTTAAATGTCTTTCTGTTGTGATTGGTGCCAAACGTGCTTAGACCATTTGTGTATGTAGATATAAAAGCAGTACGCAGTTTGCAGTGAAAAATAATAAAAAATTAAAGCATTGCTTTGTGCAGTAAGAATACATATTTCAAATGTGAATACAAATTAAAGTATTCAGTGTATTCAGTGAAGTACAGGACATGGTAGTGATGTTAAAAAGCCTGCCTGTGCATTTCTCTATCAATGCAGTTTCCAGAGAGTAAAGATCATCATGCTTAAAGCTCTTACTACATTTCGTGGAATACATAGGTAAATGCAACCAAATCCATTGATACAGGAAGCCAGTTTGGTAACAAAATGTTCTATTTACTTGCCCAGTAGAAAAACTTGAGAGTGCAACTTGAAAAGGCATATGGGTGTGGCTATTTTTCTTTTATTTTTCATTATGTTATTACAGCACTTACTTTTCCAGTCTTGTTCTGCTAAATATGTGTAACTTACAACCCAGGAAACTTAAAGCCTTCCTTTTAAACAGGAAAGTTTAAAAAGAAAAAAAGTTTAAAAAGAAAGCAAGTGAATTAGAGCTAATAAGAGCCAGGATATTGCTAATTATTAGAGCTAATAAGAGCCAGAGTAATGAAGGAGGTGTATCTCAAGAACAGAAAATGTCATACTCTGGTGGGCCTAGATCACTTAAGCTGTTTTATTTGTGGGAGAGGACGAGATTTTATCTCTGTAATAACAATCTCTTTTGGATTTTAGGAACTTCACATGACTGGAGATTGCGATGTGGTGCTGTGGACCTCTATTTCACACTCTTTGGCCTCAGCAGACCTTCCTGTTTACCATTACCAGAGCTTGGACTTGTTCTTAACCTGAAAGAAAAGAAGGCTGTACTTAATCCAACAATTATCCCTGAATCAGTTGCAAATAATCAGGAACCTGTGAACAGTACTAACAATCATGGACAGTCAGTAGGATTTCAGAACACCGTAAGCACAAACCATCTGCATCCATCCTATTCAGCTGGCTCTGAGTTCTTGCATGGGTTGCTGATTTAATTTTGTATTGTGTTCAAGCCTCTCATGCTTTACCTACGCTACCTTCTTACCTCGTTGCTCTTTATTCTGTCCGCTTGAAAAGCTGGCATATACCATGGCTTTTTGGACATTTTTTAACTGTTTTGCATCGCATATGCAAGCTTTTTACTTGTTTTTTTCTAGTCTCATCGTTTCTGTTCTTTACGAAACTTTATATATTGCTTATGAAATATGAAATGATTCACAGAAATGTTTGATGCTGTGATGAAAACTTTTTTCATGAGACTATTTCTTATAGGCAAGTTATCCAATTTTCCAAAACACAACCTTTTATCAGTAAATTTATTACATCTTAAAATACATAGATACACCTCATCTTAAATAACTTTAAGAGATGTGAAAGTTGGAATTTTAACACAACTGCATTGAACATTTGAATTTGACTTTTTAGTACTGTGCTCTGAAGGATTTGTAACAACTTCTGAAGAATGGCATACATTCAGTTTGGTATCTTTCTGGATTCAGAGGCTTCAGTCCTAACACATACTCCATTGTGTAGTAGAAAATAAATTTTTATAAACTATTAAGGTCATACTTTCCTCAAGAATAACTGCCACTGCTTCAAGACTAAGTATTTTTGTTGGACAGATTTAATTATAAGGAAAAGAAAAATCAACACACACGGAAATGAGTGATTTTTGTTACCAGTTTCAAAAACTGCATTTGATTGAAACTGTTGGGGAGTAAATCCTGAAAGAGAATGTGAACATGTGATTAGCAAGTTTGAAACTTTCTCTACCCTTTTGAATGGGATGGTTTACTGTTATTTTATCAGTCCCATAGTTAATGTCTAAATAGTTTTTATTGAAAAGTATACTGAGAGTACTAATTAACAGTACCCTGCAGGCCCTTTCCAGCAGGGGGAGAAAATGCTGGTAGAGTCAGATATTGCTAGGCCTGTCCTGCATATTTACAGAGCATGTAGTAAATCCTAATTTGCTGCACCTAATCATTAGAATTAAATACCAGGAAGCATTTTGTTGGCAGGTTTTTAGGATGCAGTTCAGTGAACACCCAAACTTTTTTTGGAGCCAGACTATCAAAAGATTTCCTCTTAACTCTTCTTTTCCTAAACTTTCCTCTTCTTTATGCTAGCATAGTACTTGTTGCTGCATAGTGAGCTGGATCAGGGAGGATCTGGTTGAACAGTACCTTTTTATGAACAGATTTCAGTTTCCTGAGCCAGTTTGTCACGTAGTTGTAAAAATGCTTGTGGCACCCCAGGACAGAACTGTGTGGGCATGAGGCTGCTTCATTTAGCAGCATACTGGCTTGCACTGGTGTGGAAATGTAGCACTGGTAGAAGCCTCAATTTGCAATTCATCCTTTGTATCTTCTCCTATTCCTCATCTTCATTGTCCTACCCCTTACCTTAAGGTAACCATTTTCACTGTAATTCCCCCAAAATTCAGGGATCTGATTTTCCAGTAGCATAAAGCAAAGACTGCCTCTTACATCAGACAATCCCGAAGTGTTTCACAGTAGCAGTGCCTTGGACAAAATGGTAGGGATGAAAAAAGGGATATACGTGTCTGAGGGAAAAAAAGAATAAACAGGTGATAGAATTTATCAGATTAACTAGATTATTTAAAGTAGACATACTCTGATAGCATAAACTTGTTAAAATCAGTACAGATAGACCAGTGCCACTAAAGCTGCTGAGGATGGTGAAAGGTACCCACTTCATAAAATGGAACTTGAGTTGTTCAGGGCAAGAGTTTGTGGGGCTAGAGTGCTCTTTGTAGGATAGAGGAAGAGCAGTTCAGGGGAGCAGTATATGCCCTTGAGAATCTATGATATATATGCCTTTTATCTAGTTTTTAGTGAGCTTCTAATTATGTTTGCTTCTGTGGATACTTTATTTTCCCTTCTAAATTTTGTCTGTTGGACTTGTTGAAACACCTGTCTCCTGTTTTCATTACTATACAACTTAGGAGACTCTCCTATTTTTATATTTCTTTGACCTTGTTCTTTTTATAATCTAAGCAGTAATTTCCAAAACTGTTTTATTCTTTTTAATAAATATTGTTGTAAAATAAAGAAAAAGAAGTACTCATTATGATTTGAACTAAGTAAAGTAAGCTTTAGCTTTTAAAACAAACTGCAAGAAGATTTAGCTAAATCCCATGTGTAGATCAGAGGCTATCGCAGTTTTTCAACTGAGATTTGGCCTGGGGAGAGTCTGCAAGGCACAGATTTATAGAAAGGCTATTCAGAGGCAGCAAATGTTGTTGCACACCAACAGTACCATGATTGTGAGCAGCGACAGAAAAGATGCCAATGCTAGATATGCAGAGGGAGCAGGGATAAGAGAAGAGAAACTGTGTTTGTAGGAGTGGTTGGCACAAATCCATACAGGGTTTTAGAAAATACTTCTTGCCAGAACTACAGAGAAAACTTTGTTCAAATCACCCGCTTTACTCAGAAGATTTTTCAGGTATCAGGTCTCTTTCTCTGAAACACGGATCATGCTATCTTCTAATTGTGGTCTTTTAATGCCGCTTCAGGAGGATGATCATCTTATTAAGGAAACAGCATCCAGCATTTCTGGTCATCAGCAGGGGGTGAAGAGGAAGGCTGATATGCCACTCGGGTCTCCATTGGAGCCAGGGCAAATACTAGAGAAGAATGAAGACAGTAAAGTCAAACTCAAAATCAGAGTAAGAAATGGAAATTGAACTTGCACAATGTGTAGGGTGTTCAGAATAACAGCAGTGGCGTCTGCTGGCTTCCCTTGAAGCTGTGTTCAAACAAAAGACATGCTGTGTATATGTGTATAGCAGTTGTTATGCTTACTTTGGCAAAATAATTTCCTATCTGATTCTTCATTGGCTGGCAAGAACTAAAGTTGACAGATAATGCTCTTGTTCGCACAGCTTCACAGAAAATTAGAAAGAAGGAAACACACTGACCCTTTTAAATTTTATTGAATTTGTATTCCTTTGCAGTGGTAGATATCACTTCCCTTCCCTCTCACCCCCAGTTTACCTCAAAAATAAAATATTTTTAATTCTGTTTAGTGATGTTTTTACGAGTTATTAGCATCTGCTTATTTTTTTTCCTGATATCTTAGTTCTCAAACTCTCAAGAGGAAGAGGAAATTGATATGGACACTGTTCATGACAGCCAAGCCTTCATTTACCATCATTTGAATATGCTGGAGAGACCATCCACACCAGGTACGAGTAACTTTTTAGGCAAGATGGTTGTATTTTTTTTAACTACTTCAGTTGTGAGGTGTTTTCTGCTACTGCTTATTTCCATACATACAGTGTTGGTAAGTGGTAAATGTTACTGGAATTCCAGGAATTGTATAAAGGGTGCATAAGAACTTTTCTTTAGGTTTCAGTAGATATGTAGGTAAGTATATACATATGTATTTTCACACATAGCTAAGTAAGACAAGTATAAATCATGCTTATATAAGTGAAAAGCTAAGGAATGAATAAAAGAGCACAAAGTTCAATTAGAACCCCATAAACACTTTGGTAAAACTTGTTTCACCATAGGTGTCATTTAAAAAATAGCAATTTTGAAGGTTAAAAAAATAGCAAGACTCAAGTAAAAAAAACACCCTCAAGTATTAATGATTTAAAGCTTAATATTAGCAGTTAAAAAACATACAAGCCTCAAAGGTATTTAGAAGGGCTTTCCAAAGCTGAAAAGATTCTATCTGTGAGTAAAATTGTTTCATTTCAAGCACTTCCTTTCTTTAACTACTTCTCTTAGTATCTTTTTTCATACACTTGACAAAATTATTCTCAAAGCATAGTGTTTCTTAGAAACCTTAAGACAGGTTGAACATCATTGATGAACTTCCACCTTCTTTGTTTCTCTGTCATTAGCAAAGAAATTAATTGGTTAGTCTCATTTTCTCAAAATATTTTAACAGTTCTAAAGTTCAGTTCCAGAGCATGCCAGTGGAGCTAAGCTGAAGTCATGTGACAATGTACAGAGCATTTTGAGGGATCTTCCATACAGATCCAGAACAAGATTTTAAGGTTGCAGTACTGTATTGTGTGAAAGTGAAGTTTTTGGCTTTAGAAGTAGAATTCAGAGTAATTACCCTCTTGCTTGTTTTTCTCTTTTTATCTAGTGGACTGCCTAATGTAAAACAGAAGTAGACCTTAGCAGCAGGATCTGGAATGTTGGTTCTATCTTGAGTTGCCCTAGGTCCTGAGCTATGCTGACAGGTGACCTCATCTGCTTTCTCTGTGACCAGACAATTTAGTGGCCCCATTTTAAGAGAAGGGTTGGTGGATGCTGCTGCCCTGAGAATCCTGCTGAGGCTGCTGCCTTGGTGCCAGTGGTGCAGAAGCTGGATGCTCATACTCCATTAGGGCCTTGGACATAACATTTTTCCTTCTTTGGCAGATGCTGTAGCCATTAAGGAAGTTTATTTCTTTCTTTTAATCTCCTTATTTTTATAAAACGTAACTGCTGTCACTTCTCAGCTAAGAAATTAAGTTCATATGGGGACATTAAAACACAGGGAGGTCTAGTTTCTGGATTCCAGATGGCCTTCAGTTAGCGACATGTGCCTTCAGCCAACTCCACCAGGACAGCTTTGCTGTAGTTATATAGAGTAGCAAAACCAACAATTTTTTTACTTACTTCAGCAGGGTAAACTGTATATAGGTTACTCTCATGAACATAGGAGCCTATATCTGCAAAGCTTTAGTTTAAACTTTTCAGAGCTGCTTTGAATTTTGTTCTCAATGTTATGGTCAACCGTCACATGTTCTGTTATGGCAAAGAATGATGCATGTAGGGCATGCTAGTGCAAAGCTGATCTGCTGAGGATTAGTATTTATAACTCTTACATGATATTTTGCAGCTATTTTTTTACTAAATTTGCATACTCTATGGAATATAAAGTCATAAACAAAACTCTGCCAAGTACTTCACAAATAGGACTTAGGGGACCCTGTGTACGCCAGCTCTGTGGTCAGGGACTGTTGCGGATTAAGTTTGTGCTGGAGGTGAGAAAGGGTAAAGTCTGACCAAGAATGGAGCAATGGCCACTTGATTGGTCCTTTTATAGACCTACAGCAGACACAAGCTACTTCAAGTCTTGCTTGTGTCGTGAATGACCTTCTCACCTCTGTTGTTTAGACATTCAGCACATTGTAATATATTTTCTTTCCTAGGTAATAAATGAGACAAATGCCAGGTTTTGCACCAGAATTCACTTTAAATAGTAAACCTTTGAAAAGCGTTATTTTGAAGCAGTTCGGATTACTTTATTCTTTTTTTTAATTTGTGCAGTTAGAAGCAGTTCCACTTCACATATTCTTTGCTTCTAAAATTTCACCTGTGTCTTATTCATGGCATTTTTCTTAGAAGTAGAGATGTATGAGTTACAGACTGAGTAAATAAAGATAGTTCAATCTTTAGGAAATGGTACACTGCTGAGAAGAAACAGATGGGGAGAAATAAAAGCATACATAAATAAAATTGTTCACACATTGGAGTGTTCTGTTTTACAAAGGAATCACAGGGCCTGTGAGGTTTTACAATGATGGAGGATGGGTGCATTTCAGGGAGTGATTATTGTGAAATAGATTGACAGCAGGTTCTGAAATGGTCTCAGTATCTTGTTAGTAAATCTGCCTCAGTTCTGACTCCTACTTGGGAGGAGTGAGCTCTTAGTCCACCCACAGTTTTCCTCCCCCAGCTGTGGGCTATGTCCCCACATGTCACATGAAGTGTTAGGTCATCAGCCAAACACAGCATGCGAAAGCAGCTGCCAGGAGGAAGTTCATGTTGGGTCCTGTCATATCTGTGGTTTTTTGCTGGATTGTTGGGTTGGGTTTTTTTTTTCACATTTCCCAGACCACCACAAAGGATGATTTGGATTTGGTAAAGTTGATGTAACCCCCAAACTCCAGGAAAATATTATTTTCCTTTAAAAGGTGGGGGGCGGGGGAATGTTTTTGTATGGTTCTGCCCATGGATGTGAAAGATCAGGGCTGAAACAATAAAAAAGGTAGTCTAATATAGCTTTTGCTGGATTACAAGTTTCAGTGTTATAATGACAGCACCTGTCCTAGTTCATACAGAAAATGAATGGTTTAAATCCTACTAAAGCATCCTGACTATGATAGTAGAACTGTGGACTCTAGTAGTTGTGAGGGAATCTAATAATTTTATCAAGAAATTATTAAAACAAACAAAACAGTAGTTGTGAACTGTCTGAAGAATGCTGTTGTGATGATTACTCATCTGCCTTTAGGGCTAGAAACTTGGTAGCCTCCTTTGGACCTACAAGGCTGTGCAAGGCTACATTTCTAATGTGAGAACAGATTTTATTTGCTATTAATCATCAAGAATATTAGTAATGCTCCCTTCACTTAAATCTTAAGATAAAAGAATTTCAAGATCAGATTTTGTGTAAGCAACATAACAAAGCATTTGAAGTCTCAGGCTTGTGAGTAAGGTGACTTGTCTTGCTTTGTTGACTTCAGTGAAATCAGGTAAAGGTACACTTCTTTAATATTTCACTCATCTGAAAGTCCAGTACGTCAGAAGTAACCTTTAAAAGGTTCTGCTGTATCTGTCAGTGGTTATTGATTGGCCTGGTCTTTTCTGCTTTCAAAATAAATGCCTGGCTGTAGGCTGCATGATCTGCTAGTGAAGTTACATGTTGTTATGGCTCATCACTGATAAACACTTAATTGAACTTTTTCCAACTAGTTTTGATGGTTTGAAAGTTGATAAAAAGCAGTATCCAATTCTCTCTTTATTTCTGCAAAGGAAAGAAAAAAAGTTCAGTTATGTTCTCTTTGTGCACTGGCAGTCTTTTTTCTGACCACATTCAGAGGCAGTGGGCTTTGAGGACACATCCTGAGCATTCAGATTCAGATCAAACAGATTCCTTGGCCATTCTCTTAATCCTTTTGCAGTTTTCCAGGATAATCAAATTGGAAATTGCCTCTGCTGACTTTGTAGGTTGCTCTGATTACTGGGTAGATGTACATGAAACTTTGGAGGTCTAGACCACAGTCATAGTGTTGATTGTGGTGGTGTTTATCCCAGTTACTGCACTTTCAGGAAATTACGGTTTATCTGGATTGACATTTTTCTGGAACAATTTGAAATTGGACATACTGCATATGCTGCAGTAAAGTGTAGAGGTAAACTACTGTAGTTCCTATATTTAAACAGTACATTTACAACAGCAGATCCAAGCCTGAGGTGCAAATCACTGCACTTGGAGTTTGGATAGAGGAATAAATAGGAATTCAGTCCGAACTGTGTGAGAAGCCCAGTCCTCTGCAGCTCTGCAGTTACCCAAGTTAGCTGTAAATGCACCAGTGCCTCCAAGTCCAGCCGTTAGTGGCTCTCTGCCAAAAAGTGCTGTGGAAACATCATCAATATATAAATGAACACTACTTGCATATGAGGACACCACTGACAATGATGGCTTTTTGCTTTACGTTCTAAGGAGGTAAAAGTTGTTACAACTGTTCTGTTAGAATGCCTTTTAATAACATGTAATCTTAATACAGTATCTGTTACACTTTATTACCCAAGATATATAACTGTTTCCAAACTGGTAGCTCATAGGCTTTGAGGTTTGTAGATAAATTTGCCTCACTGAAATAGTATGTGGTTAATTGTACACTTCACAAGGAATGGTGTTTTCCAGTGCTTTACCCTGAAGTAAAGAAAGCAGATTTAATAGAAACACAAGCCCTGCAGATAGTGACAACAGAAATGAGAATTGCATCAGTGTGTGGCTGCAGTATGTCAACTCCATGATTTACTAAAAACAACATAATACTGTAGCTGTGACTGTGTCTGAGAAAAAAACTAAACACTCTCAAATATAGAGGCTGAATAAGGCTAGCAAGTTTTCAAGTGAACTACCTGAAACTGATAGAGGCATAAAGTGTTCTGAATTGGCTTCCTGATTAAAATGTTCTTTCTTTCAAAAATAGGGCTTTCACTAGAATGTTCTAGAATATTAAAATAAATGCAGTAAAAATAACACCATAGTCAAGCTATTATTTTAATGTAAGTATAAGGCAATATAGTTGTTAAATCAAAGTCAAATGAGGAAATTAATAAACGTTTTACCAGTTAAAGGTATATTTTAATTAAAACACCAGCTTGTCTATACAATACTTTAGTTATACCTGTGGTATAGGTAAGAGGAATTGTCTATCTGCTTTTAAATCCCACTAAAAAATTGAAGTCAAATGAATCTGTAAATTGGAACTATTTAAAATGTTTATGTTGGAGCCAAATTAACTGATTTACTTAGCACATCTTCAGAAAACTTGGGCTAGTATTATTTCTTTTAACTAGACCTTTGCTTCTCACCCTCAAACTTTTTTGTCCCATGGACCTTAAAAGAGCACTCTCCTAAAGAGAAAAATGACCACCTTTTTCAGAGATACATAATTTGAAAATTCTGCTTCTTTAGACTAATTACAGGACATTGCATTTTGGAAACTTGAAATCATTTATGCTTGGTAACTTTTTCTATGTACTTTGTTGGTGGTTCAACAGATGCATAAACAGAGCATTAAATTAAAAAATGGTGTGTCTTGGATGTTTCCAGGGTAACACTAAAAAGAAAAGAA
Source organism: Dicrurus megarhynchus (assembly GCA_013399195.1). Lineage (NCBI taxonomy): Eukaryota > Metazoa > Chordata > Aves > Passeriformes > Dicruridae > Dicrurus > Dicrurus megarhynchus. The sequence goes on from VXAD01001536.1 coordinate 1,444,111, forward strand.
GAAATAAGGAAAACCAGGATAATTTTGAAGCAGTTTTTATGGTCTTTTCCATTTTTTGAGTGTTCTCTCTTTAGAGAAAATGCTAGTCAGAGATGCAGTTCAACTGCTAGGCAAAGAGAGTGCATTCTCTTTCTCCCTGGTACGCTTTCTTTGGGTTCTGGGAGAGACAGGTTAAGTGCTTGAGTGCTTGTGTTGATGTCTCCCTCTTCGCAGAGCTTGTCCATGTCAGGTGCTGGAGCACCAGCCTGTCCTCAGGACCCATGGGCTTCAGCCTTTGCTATGATTTGTGAACTTGGTTTCTCCCTCTCTGTTATTTCAATAAATCAGGGTGCAAATGGGGTAATTTCAAACAAGTGTCAATTTGTAAAAATCCTGTATAAGCCAGCATTTTACATTGATTGGCCATGCAAAGAAACAGAGACTCTAAGTTTGTGGCATCCCACTCTCTTCACACAAAAAAATCAGAAATATAGGAGGGACCATATGAAAGATCTCATGAAAGCCTGTTGACATGTTAAAGTCTCAAGTTACAAGTTTTCAATCTGTAAAAGTTCAATTAAAAAATTAGAGAAAAACAGGTAAAACACTCTACCCAACAACATAGTTCAATGTTAATGCACCAATGAGTCTTACAAAGGAAAAAAATTCAGTGAACGGGGTGTTAATTATCTGGCAGCAATTTCTGTTATGACAGAAAATATTACCTTAAAGCTTATCAGGACCTAAATCCCTTTAATTTTAAAACTAAGCTACCAGATCTATGTTTTCATATTTTATTCTCTCTCACAACATCTAAAGCATTTGTATCTGTCCCTGAGGCAAATGGTACACAAAGATTCTGATCTTTCTCCTATGGGATCATAATCCTGTCTAATTTTAAACACCTACCCAGCTAGCTGGAACACCACAAAGCCAGTAATTACATTGGAATCTCCACATCCTAAACAGGAGGAGATCCATGTGGATAGACACATGTATGTGAATTTTCTTCCAAGGAATGCTACTAACCACTTCAGAAGCGAGCTCCTGGGCTTGCCCTCCACTTATTGTGTGTTTCTGTGTTTTGAGAAACCTGGGTTTCAGTCCTGCTCTCTGTGCCAGGAAGAAGTGGGTTCTCTGCAGGAAGAGAGAGTGCTCTGTGCCTCTTTGCATCAGTCCTGCTACCCCCGTTGATATAAGGATGATTATACTGCCCTGTGAGGCAATTTCTATCTAGCCTTGCTTTCCTTAACTACACCTGGCATGTTCCAGGCATAGGCTGTAAGTAGATACTAATTAAAAGACAGAAAGAAAAAAAAAGGTTCTGTAGGTTCAACACTGAATTTTATGCATGGAAATCTGTAACATTTTTGGTAGAGCATTTATAGGTGTGTCCAGTTTAGCACACAACTGAGTTTGGTAGTTTGTGTTCAGTCTTTTGGAGCCATTGTCCAGGATCAATGTATTTGATTCTTGATTTCAAAGCACTCTTTAACAGTAGGAGGAAATTTTCTGGATAGCTGTTATTTTTGCATTTAAAAACCCAACAGGCTAGAGTCATTACTGACCTCTATGCAGAAATTGTGTGTGTACTCCTGTTGCTGGCTCAGTAGAAGCAGATTTTTGTAATGACATTCTTTCATTTCTTACTGACCAATATTGACTGTCTCCTTAAGTGTCAGTAGCCCTTGAGTTGCAATTGGACCCCATTTCTCCCCTTCCTGAAGATCTTCCTGCCTCTCTAGGTGGTGACCACCATCCCTTCAGTCCTGTTGGCTTAAACTACTGTTGTATTTGCTCCCTATTTTATTCCAGTCAGTAGTGTTTAACTGCTTTAACAAACAGATTTTTTTAGTAACACACCTCAAATAAGTAATGAGGTGATAATACAAACTGTTGCCTTAGCAGAGCTGGTAGTTCAGTAAACTGCAGGAAATTAGCACAAGTGGCAGGTTATGTAACAGAGTCAGGAGAGTCTGGTTGCATCCTCCATCTTCACTTGACACTACTGCTACATCATCCCTGCAGACTTAAGCCAGTGTTTTTATACCAGTTCTGGTTAAAATTTTTAAAGTTCAGAGGCTTAGCTTTGGTTTGAGGTTGTTACAAGTGTAGTGTCTAGACTTACAGGTTTAGTTTCCATGTAAAAATAAGTCCACAATTTGGAATTAATGGAGCTGAGAAGTTTTAAGAGTTTGTGTCATGTTGTGTGGGTTTTTTCTTCCATTTGAAGTTGACTTCAGTTTGCCATGTGTACTTTATTGTATCATGTGCCTGCAGCTTGAGAACACATGAGAATGTTTTCTGTACTTTAGGTAATCTTTTGTGTATTTTCTGTACAACCAACCAGTGGTCTTCAGGCTTTTTGCCAAGACCTTTATTTCTGTGTTACCGGGAGCCCTGTTTGTGTCACTGCCACAGTTCACCTTTAACTCCTGCAGCCTATTATAACAGCGTCAAATACTGCATGCTTTGGTTTTCTGACATACAGCCTCCACCCTTTCCTTTTCTAATGGCCTGAGTTGGATATACTCCTTTTTTCCATTGTGTCTTCTGTTTAATGGCTGGTTTTGTATCCTTGCAGCTGCTACAGAAAGTTGTCTAAGCACCGAATGCTTTAGAGGAAGGAGCTCAGGTTATGGGGATAAGTTTAGATACAGGAGGAATTCCTTTAAAAATATAGTTGGAAATCATTAGATTGTGAAGCAGTCTTGTACCTTTTTGCATCAAATGCAGTATACGTGCACACTGTCTGCATTGTTGAGAATGGCTCCAGACAGCAATGTAAAAAAATGGTAGTAAGTATATGTTAATTTCTGCCGGCCAGGCTGTTCCCAGCCTGGCCCGCAGGTCAACGGGGTCCGATGCCCGCGTGAACCAGCGACTGAAGGATGGTAACTGAGGTTTGCGTGCCTCAGTTTACCAGTACAGCCCAACGCCTCCTCACAGCATGTAGGCATGCTGTAGCCAGCAGCGGAAGGTACGGAGGAAAGAGTGGAAACTCTGTCAGCTGCATTCCAAGTTTATTTTCTCCTGCCCTCGAGAGGGCAGGGGCCAGTTAGCTTGAAGGGAAGCTAAAGCAGAGAGACCCCGGTTGTTCTCTCGCAGAGAGTTTTAAGGTGTTACATCATCAGGTAGAGATAACAGAATGAACCAATCATGAAAGAAGGTACATGATAGTAAACCAATAAAGACCCCTCAGGGGAGGAACAATATCAAACTAACAAGTAACAAGACAGCAACAGGTATACATTGAAGTTGGGATTGGTGTGCATCTCCTCTGCCATAAGATACATAAAAAAATAAAGTTGTGAATTCTGACAATAAATTTTTGCATTGATAACATGAGCTTACTGCTGCTTAGTTCTGATTAAATAAAAATTAAAGCTTTTAAAATACTTCTATATTAGCAATTTCAAGTTCATAGGAATCTATTGTACTCTAGACTAGCCTCCTTCATAACCTCAGCAGAGTTTTATATTGCACCATACTCCTGTCTTGTGGTTGAGACCAAACATATTTCTAGAAAGACATCATTTTGCTGTATAAGACTTCAAGCGGTAGAAATTCCACCATGTCCCATAGTAAGTTACTGATTATCCTCACCATAAAAATGTTTTGTGTTTCGATTCTGACTTATAAACACTAAATATAGATGTAGATTTTGTTTTTTCCAGACTTACTTAAAAACAAACAAACAAAACCCAGAACAGCTGTACCATCTAGAAATTTCCTGTATCTATTCATGACTAAATCAGTCCTTAATCTTTTGGGTAAGGCTAAAAAGATTGCATGGAAATTGTTCTCAATACTTGCTTGTCATTGTACAGGGAGCTGTCTCTTTAGACTTCCAGGAATCATTCCCACAGACAAATCATTCTTGCCTTTTGAGTTACACAACCAACCAGCCAAACAAAAAGATGTACTAGAAAATAAATGTGTTTTCAAATATGCAGAAAAAGATAATTGCAAAGTACGTAACATAATTTCTTGTTATTTGTTAATGGGGATATTTTCACCAAAAACTGGATGGGAAAAAACCCCATTTTTCAAGTAGCTATGAAGAAAATCCATTTTAAGTAAAACTTTAGTTGCCTTCAAAAATCTGCTGATGCTTTTCTACATTTATCTAGTTGTTAAAGCATTCTTGCAATGTGAGTGATTTAATTTCTGCCTAAAGGAATCTGAGTGTTCCTACCTTCCAAGCATTTCCACTCTTTAACAAAGGTATCCTTAGAATAATGCCCTTTAATCTCTTACTATTGAAGCTGTTGCAGTCTGTCTGAAATAATGAAATATTAAATGAGCCAAAGAGAGAATGAGAATTGAGATGTCACGGATCGTATTTCCTTCCTCAGGTTTAGATACCAGGCTTGTTCAATATATAACTAGTTCTAGTGTACTTGTGAAATATGTACTGATAAAGATGGTATAATTTTCTTTATTGGGGTTTGTTTTTGTTTAAGAAAAAAACTTTGTATAATCTTTCAAATAGGCTAAATTGGTTGTAAGAGGCAATTTTTAGAAAAATCAGTTTAATTTTCCACTATCAAAAGGTTTTTGTATGTTCTTGCGGGGAGCTTTACCTCCTTACTAAAAAGAGTTCCCATCCCAAAAATGCACTTTTTTATGCCAGTCTTGCACTTTATATCAGAACTTTAACAAGCATTTGTATTTGCATTATTCAGAGTATAGCGGCCTTCCTACTCTTTTTGAAAATTAATTTCAGGAAGCTAGTATGACTTGCAGTTTCCTAGGGCTCTTTAAAGTTCCTGATTGTCTGGGATACGATTATGCTGTTGAGGAAGGAAAGATCATCTCTAAAAATTGTCAGTAGTGTGGGAACTTTATTGGCATGTTCAGAGCCTTCTCTGAAGCTAAATGGTACAAGCATCATAACAGATTCCATGTTTGTATGTTTAAATGATGATGTAGGTTTTATCTAATATTTCAGAATTCCTTATGTTTGGAAACAATGCAAGTTAAGCATTTGCTAATCCCACTGTATCCATTCTTTTAGGTAAGGAACAATCTTCGGGAGAGATAAACATGCACCCTGTCTCAGCAGCTCCACTCTCTGTGTTTAGTAAAGAATCAAACTCCTCAAAACACAGCGATCACCACCACCATCACCACCATGAGCACAAGAAAAAGAAGAAGAAACACAAGCATAAGCATAAACATAAACATAAACATGATACTAAAGAAAAGGAAAAGGATCCCTTTGTTTTCTCTAACAGTCCAGCCAGTGCACGATCAATCCGTTCCCCATCACTTTCAGACTGATACCAGTGGCTTCTCTGGAGTTCAACTTGCAATATTCTTGGAGTGCTTAGAAGGATGTACATAACTATAGCTTCTATCTTTTTTTATGGAACTAAGAATATGTGAATTGCCTTAGCAATTCAGAAGCTCTGCCACCTTTGAAGCCTTCTTTTTGCATATGTGGTTGTTGAAATCTGATTCAAAAAATATGGTTTATGATTCTGACTCATTTTGTATTTCACTGTTCTTCACACCTCCCACTCTTTTTTCCATTTTAAACAAAGAAAACAGCCCTTTATGTAAGGGCCCCATGTCCACTGGCAACCCCCCTGCACATCACGCTTACCGTGTGTATTGCCAGAATCAATTATGGTTTAATCCTTTGAAGAACGTTAGAGGCAGAGTATGTTTTAAGCAGAAGCCAATTGCCAGGCCTTTGGTGACAGGCTGTTTCCAGAGCAGTATTGTGTAACTAAGTGTAGATCTTCTCAGAAGACAGGGATTTTCTTTAGTCTTCAGATGACCTGTTTCTTGCTTTAACCATTGCAATGTAATGTCAGACTTCTAAAAGAACAGTATGTAGAACATTTGCATTTTTCAGATACTAAAACTCTTGAAAAATTCCAGGCTGCTTTTAAGCTGGCGGTATTTATTATGGACATGAGCCTTTGAATATGATTAAATTCTGCAATTGTTTTTGGAATTTTAGCAAAATGCGTCATGCATGTTTTGTCCTGTAATCAGGCTTTTAAAAATCCAATAAAGTTTGCGAATTATTTTGACAGAGGCAGAATTTTTTCTTCAAGCTTAACATTGGAATATGCTTTTGAAAGATGTTTGCTAAAATTAAAAAAAAAAAATCTGAAAAACTTAAAAATTAAAATATTGAAAAATATGTATTTCTTCCTCCTGAGGGGTGGTTTGTTTGGAAGCAAGATCAGCTCATGAATCCACAGAAGAAATATATTAGTAGATGAAACAAGGTCTGGGACTTGAAATGATGGATACATTCAAATTTCTTTAGCTGTGTTTTATGCAGTGTACTATTTACACCTAGGAAGTGTTTTATTTAAAAACTTAATTTTTAAAAAGTTTTAATAATAGAGATAAATAATCTCTGCCACTTTTTATCTGTTTTCTTTATATGTGTGTAGAGGCAGGGTTTTATTTCCATGCACTGGTTAGCTTCTGTTGCCCAGAGTTCACATAGTGTTCTATAAGATGGTTGTATTTTTTGGGTTAAATTTTTTTTTTTTTTTTAATTTTCACAAATTTTTATGTCAGACTGATTCTCTTTCTTAGAGCAAAGAGAGAAAGTTCAAGAGGGACCCAAGAAAGCTTTTTTTTTAAGCCATATTCTGTTTCATGAAAGTTAATAAATACTTTTATATTCTATACCTGCTGGTGAATCCTGTAGTTCTTGGAATAAAAAGTTATCTGTAGACTAGAAAGATGATAGGCTCAGGTATTTTGTAATAATTTTGTTATTCACACACCGTGTCCTTTCGGTACCGCATGGGTAGTTGTGCTGATTGTTGCACATGTTTGGGCTGGATTCAGACACAAAGGCCCTGGGCAACACTGCAGCCTCTCCTGATCTGCAACTTTGCCTTATCAGGGGAAGCCCACCTGGGTGTCCTTTTAGCAATAACTGCCAGCTCTTGGAGCTTTAGGTGAGCTAAAGGTGCAAGAGAAACACCTAAACGTGGGTTGAAAGTGGTGCTGAGCTGTTTTGGGTACTAACCATATGTGCAGCTCAGCTCAGCACTGCTTGTGAGACAGCAAGAAATAGCTCAATGGAAATACTTTGAGGTGTTTTTCCCTTGGCTAAGGAGTGATGTAACAGTGCCAGGGGTGTTTGTGGGAGACCTGGGCTTATAAGCAATGAAAGCTGGCATTGTTTGGGAGATTGAAGGCAGATGCATTTATGTTTTAAAAATGAGGTCATGGATAATTTAGGCTGGTGTAATTTCTACTTTTGGAGATGTGGATTTACACTCTTAGGCTGGGGGAAAACGTATTGTTCAGTGATACAGGCACATAACTGAGGCAGAGCTGCAGCACAGGAATTGTGCCATCAGAGGTTTTGCTGTATGACTTTAAGTGAATTATTAAATACATGCTGAGAAAATATGGCAAAGATACTGCCAATAGAAAACTGGAAGGTAGGGGAGGGATGGAGAGAATCTAAAAAGCTTTTTCTAGTGCAGTTTCTGAGGTTACATCATGTTCCTGGTTCAGAATATCCATTAGTGTATCTGATGGAATACAAAGTTTGAGGTCTGCAGGTGGTGCAACACGGACAGGCAATGTTCACAAACTGGTAAGTGTGCTCAGAAGTCAGAATAATTTGGCAGATTGCGCAGGTGATTCAGAAAAAGCAAACTGAAATTCAGAAGGAATGAATGTGGATTACTGAACTCTAGGGAAAATGAAGTGCATGAAAGCAAGCCATTCTCCTCATCTTGTATGGTGCAGTGAAAAAAAAAGCATCTGGTTGCACAGAGGTGAGCAGTTTGACACTTTTCCAAAAGTAAAAGTCACTTAAGGGTTAACAGGAATTTTTATATAAGATGTAAAAATAATTATTCTATCATGCCAGTGATTTGGGGCAACACATTTTAAGAAATAACGTGGGCAAATGGAAACGAGATAACATTGCATGTAAGAAAATAAATAACGGGAACTGGGTATTCCTGGTCTAGAATAAAAGAAGTTTGAGGAGGGAACTTGCCCTTCTCATACGTAAAATACTGCTACAACAAAAAATGTTTATCAGTTGTTCTTGATATTTCCTTTGGGAAGGGAGGGATTAGCTTTATTCACAAGAAAAAATATTTTTGTTGAATATTAAGATGAAAAGCATTCTAACAGGCACCTAATGATGATGTGAAAACTCATTTCTTGTAGGCTTTTAAACAGCAGACTGGCAAACGTCTAGAGGGGATGTTTATGGGATGCTTCACCCCGCCACAGTGCAGGGACCTCACTGCTATGGTTGTTTTTGTGGTTTCTTTCATCTTCCATTTTTGTCAGTGAAGTTTTTGTGATGTCTCCCTGGATGTGACTGGCACTTGCGGAAGGTTTAGGAAACTGAGGTCTTTGCCTGCCAAAGATCTCACTGATTGTGGTTTAGCTCAAGTTTTTCTTCTGCTGAAAAACTGATGACTATTTCAAAGTTATAACCTGACATTGATTCAAGTTAAAGTTTGGTATTTGGATGGTGGATGAAGCTCTTTGTCCTCTCTGCCTTCCAACCTCATAGATTGCCTGTAACCTACACAGTTGCTTTTGATCTGGGTTCTGATTTTTGGTTAAAACTCCTGCTTTATAGTGCACTCTTCTTAAAACAAAAGGAAAAATATTTTATTTAAGTGGGGTATTATTCAAATACTGCAAGAATATACATTACACATATAAAGTAGAAATTAATGTGTTGTTGAAAATATGCAAAGCAGTCAAAGTCTGGAGAATTTATTTTGGTATCTCAGCTTTTAACACAAATTCTTTTATTTTGTTCAATATAAATGTTAGAACACATGTAAGTGTAGGGCAAATATGTAATGCTAAAATATCTCTATACATTTCTAATGCAGACTTTTCATTGGGTTTTTTCTTTATTTCTCAGTATAATTATAGAACAAAATGTCCACAAAATAAGTACCGCATCTCTTAAATTTGTAGGCATGCTGAAGCATCTAATGAGGATATAGCTTCTCTCCTTAGTTGCAGCTTTGGTCAGTCACTGCCAGGCCCTGTCAGAGTGTCCCAGTGCTGTGGAGGGAGGGGGAGAGGATGCACCTTCATGGAGTCCTTGGGAGAGCTCATAACATTTTTCTATCAATGAGCTCTGCTGTCCATAAAGCACTCAAGCTGACATTAGGGCTCCTATCAACGAAAACGAGTGTCTTACACTGTTTAGCTTTTGGGGATATGAGACCTCCTTAGTTTTAGTTGATTTCATATTCATAGAAACAGAAATTTTAAAAATTCTAATACAAGAAATTTTGAGTCCTGTCATTATTTTCAGTTCTTTGTGATAGTTTCTTCTCAGAAACTTAAGAACCCAGTTTTTAATGGAGCATCGGTATTACACAGCGGTCCTTAAAATACACAAGGTAAGTAGAACTGTTTTAGATGAGATTTAATTACTTCTGTATGTTTCAGTTTTTATATATTCATCAAAAGATATAGTCTTAAAATATATGTTTACTTCCTGATTTTGTAATTTTAAATGACAATAATATATGAGTGTTTGCATATGAATTAAGTGACGGCAGCTAATACTTAAAGTCTGCATTATTCCATAGTCATCTGACACCATAAATATAGTTTTTCTAAACATTTCTAAGGCTTTCTTTTACTATTCTTTTTATCCTGATAAATCTACAGTGTTAACAATCTTTGTTGATGTAGAAGAGTCAGGATTTCATTTGAAAGACTTAGTATTTTATTGAAAAATCCTTCAGTTAGTATGGTGCTTAGGATGTGGTAACCCCCATAAAGTGACAGAACAAATTAAAGCATATTTAGCTACTCTTTCTTAATTTCTCAACGACAGTGAATCTGTGTGGGCGTGCTTTGGGCTGGTTTAACAGCTTGTCCCTCCTGCAGCAAGAAGCTCTTTTTCCCCCCACAGCTCCTGACCCCACAGTCCCATGCAGGATTTTTTTGCTAACTGGGCTCTTCTGTGGCCTGATACAGCTCTCTAACCTGTGAATAAAATTGGAGTTATTCTTGCACTGCTAGTGAGCTGAAACTTTTGGGCAGAGGCTGAGTAGGCAGCAAGGCTCATGCCTGGCTTGTGGAGCCAAGGGTGGAGTGGGAAGAGGGAGGGAGGGAGGCGTGAGCAGGAACAAAACCATCTTTGGCAGCAGCCGCCGGTTCATTTGGCTCCACTGCTTCTTGTGACTTTGCTCTGAGAAAATAATACAACAGGGAGAATTCAAGTTTTCACATCTGTGCATCTTTGGGAGTCTTAATTTTGTTGTGAATTGGTTGAGTGATTGTTTTGAATCAGATTCATTTTGGACATTTTGGAAGGTGGGAGTGAGATGAGCTTATATGACTGGCAGTTATTTTCTCTTTGCTGTGTTAAAAAAAATGGTCTCAGTGATAGAGTGGAAAAGAAACTCACTTCAAAAATTACTCCAGAAGTCATTTCAGGTCAAATAGAGTTTTATTAATTACTTTTATTCTTTCTTCATTAATTATTATTTATTATGTTTTATTTTTCTTTTATCCACAGAAGTGAATTTCACAAAGGAGTTAATCTGAAGCAATTCATTCTGAAAATGCACTTTTCATTTTCTAAATAGTCCTGTATTTTATAAATAAGGCACTCTGTGAAGTGTAAGTAACTGATTAAACTTCTAAATTAAAATATTCCCTAAAAAGAAGGACAGAGTTTGAAAGCACAGTACAAATGAAAGCATATTGCAAGACCTGATTGATTCTTCCCCTTTCCAAAACCGTATTTCTGGAGGAAAAAACTCTCTTTTGAAACTTACCTCTTTTGTAGCTCATTTCCCACCCAGGAGCTGAATCAGAGCATATGGGGGTAAGGTTTCTTAGAAGTTTCGAAACTATTTGACTAAAACTTTTCAAGTTGATACACCAGTCATGGAAGTTATCAACAATGCATTATTGTTTTGCTAGTTTTAGTCACTTAATTCCTAGTGTTTCTGTACAGTGAAAAACTTGAGATAGGGAGGAAGAGAAGGGACTGGGATGGTCTGTTACCTTGGGAAAGAGAGACTTTGAGAGATTAAAGGTCTCACATCAGCTCTGTCACTCACCCTCCTACAGCAGCTTCTGCTGCTTTTAGGTATTATGAAGCTGCTGCTGTCATCACTTGTTTTCCTCTGCTATTTCTTTGCCTTTGAGTCTTCTTCCAGTTTATAGATGTAATCCATGTCAGAAGGATGTCCAAGCTTCAAGAAGGATAAATCACTCAAAGACGTCCACTAAAGCAGAGGGTTTAAGCTGCTTAGGAGCAGGTTGATACCCTACACTTGGGGATTTGAGTCTTGTCAGATCTTTTCATGGTCTGTTCCCAGCTCTGTGGCCAGCAGGCTGCTACAGCTTATTTCTCCTCTCTGAGAACCAAATACAGCCGCTCCTTGTCCCTTGTGGACATTTTACAGTTCCAGAGCCTGTGCAAGCATCTTTCTTGTGTTTGGAGCAGTATGTATAAAAAATGCTTCTCCATCTCAAATGTCATTTTAAAATGTTGGAATTCTTATGTTTGTTATTGAGTAGTTGACTAATTTCAAAATACTGAACACTTTCTGTTGCTTATATTTTGAGAGTCAGATTTTTACAAAGACACATTTGTTTTTATAGCACTGAAAATCTTCCAGGTGCTCTATAAAACACTCAGCAGTTAATAAGTAGGACAAGACACAAAGGAGGAGAGAGAACAAAAGCTTTTTGTACATGTCTTCATGGAAGAGAAATGCAATTACATTGTAGGAGAACTGATAAAGGACTTCAAGGAATTGGTTGCTGTCTAGTGCTATGATGAAGGGATATGAAAACCTCAGAGTAAAACAGTGTGGAGAGGGCAGCAGAAAACAGTACTCTTTTTGCAAAAAACATTCAAAAATTTAATTGCAGATAAAATCATTTGTAAAATGAAAACAAGAAAGTGCTAATGTATATAACATACAACAGCTGCTTAATTTTTGACCATTGTCCGTGAGTGCTGTATTCCTTAATTAAGAACCTAGCAAGAGCTCCATTTCTTTTTCAGAGTCAAGCAATGTATCATGACTGAATATGTCATCCAACTGAAACTAACAGCTTGGTGGTTCACTTTTAAACTTCCTTTAATGATTTGTGCTATCAAGAATAGAGAAAGCTTCTAAATATGTGACTTACTGCTGTTTTACAAAAATCAAATATACTTTGGGCCTGATTTACCTGTTCTGTAATATGTATGCAAAGTGTACTTGGGCTGCACAGAAACACAGTTGGGAATTGGCCTTTGAGCTGTATTTTTATCAGTACATATTTCTGGTTGTGGCTGTGAGTTGAGGCAATGATTGTACCATTCCCTAAAGTCTGAGCTGATTTTGGGTAATCAGTGCCACCATTTGAAGCAGGTATTACAACACTATTGAGACCCCCTTCCAGTTTCCTCAGCTTGAGTGCCAGTTTCTCTCATTCATCTGCCTTTCTTGTACTTAAATATGATGGAGGCTTCACCCGAGGACAATGGGAGGATTCAGTCTGGGCAGATTTTCAGGCTGAGGTGATCCTGCTCCACATGCTGGGCTCCTGAAGCAAGCTGTGGCCCTTACTTGTCTGCTACAGAAAAAGAGGGAAGCTCTAAATCCCAGAGCGTTTTTTGGTAACTGATATTTAATGTAAAGATTAATTAGTGTAAGGCATCCACAATGCTATTACTGTTTAAAGAAGGTCCAGGTGGTGACTGTTGCATGTCTAATTCTTAATATTCTTGGGGCTTTGACATTCATTGGAGGGACATGACTATCCCAGCTTCTTGGATCCTGGTATAATTCAGAATTTTTTAGTTTCTTTTTGTATCTGCAGAGTTCATCTCTGTGAAGGCAGCATCTCCCTCTTCCTTCAAATTACTGCTCAGGTCCTCTATTTGCACAGAAATTTCTTCTCTGCCCTTTCAGGGGGGCAAAAAGCACTTTCAGGCACCTGAGCTGCAGTTATAAGTGCAAGTCATAAGACTTTTTCTCTGGCCCACCTTCTTCATTGTTTCTGATATGTTCATCAACCACACAAATGAGCTGTTTTGGACATTCCATGTGCCAGCACATGCTGTACCAGCACCTTGCCAGGCACAGGAAGGGCACGGACTGGAAGGTTAACCACTGTGTACCTCTCACGAGCTGAATACACTGCACAGATAAGGGCACCTCGCACCCCATCAGCTCTCAAGCGCCTCTTCTCCCTGGCCCCATCCCCCTGCTCTTCTGTCTCCCCTCTTCCTTCTCTCCCTTTTCTTTTCCTCTACTATTGTTCAATATTTCTCCAGCTCAGACATGGTTTCAAACCTCATTGAGATGAAGAGCAGAACCAGGAGACAGAAACACTTCTATGCACAGGGCATCATTACATGCCACCAAATAGTCTCTCATGGCCTTGAGACACTTACAGAGATGGTTAAAACTGCATATGCACATGTGCAGGTAAGGGCACTCTGGTCATTTGCCACTGTCTGCTCCCAAAACTTGTTCTTTTACTGTTTCAGAGGTTTTGACTTTCTCTAGTGTTTTCTACAGCCTGGATGGATACAGCTTTCTGCCCTTGGTACAGCTCTGGGGCAGTGGAGTGGACTGGGGACAGGGAGCAGCACCACTGCCTGGCATATCTCTGCTTTCTGGACTGGGGCTCATGCTGGCACTCCAGCAACAATCAGAGACCTGTTTGGTCAAAATATAGGCAGCAATTCACCTCCACACACTCCTCATGTCCAGCACTGTTTACAGGGTGGCCTGGAAACAGGTGACTGAACAGCATTTTCGGCCCAGAGGAAAATAGGTAGTTTTGTTAAGGATTGGGTATTTTTTCGTTTTTGGAAGGCTATTCTGTTAAACATCTTAAGCATCTGAAACTGAGCTAATCATATACTATGTCTTTTCCATTCAGAGATTGTACGTTTCCTTTTATATACATAAATATGTAAAATTTGTTCTGAATGATTGCAGGATTTCTATATAAATTGACTTTATATGGCACAGATCATGTCCCTCTGAGTTAATAATGCTCATACTAAGGTTTGATTCTAAAATACAGCAAAACCTTAGTTAGGCATAGGGAAATGAGAGGCCCCGTTGTGAGCTAATGACCTCTGTGAAGGAACCAACATGTCAGCACCGTAAAATGAGATACACTTAATAGCTTTTCACAATGGATGCTTGTATACGATACACATCAGCGTACTGTGAAGTGGCTTGTTATGATAAGACCATAATATAGAACTTTTCTGTTGAAATGGTTCTCTCTCCCTACTTCTTGGGAAATATTTGTTCAAATAAATATGTGGGTTAGTGAGGCAACAGATAGTTATTTGTCTCTCAAGTGTGAGTAATGTAATATGAACAAGCATTAATGACCTAACTCCTTAATTCAACAGGAGGTCCTTATTTTTCTTACACGCTAGCTTATTTCTTAATATTTTGGAATTCATTGCTCAGTGTGTGTTGTGTGTTCCCAAGGGAGCTGAGAGCAAGTTACAAGCTTTGGGTTAACTCTCAGTTTTGCTCAACTTTATCATCTCTCGGACTCTCTCTGGGGCTTCTTCAACTCAATGGCTGGCAACCAATGTGTATCTGCTCCCTGAATCATCCACTAACATCTGCCTGAAAGGCTCTCATTTTTCAGTGGATGTGAGAAGTAGAACTGGCCAAACCGTTCACGTGACTTAGAAGTTCTTGCCCGATTTCCAGAAGAGATTCCAGCATGGCAAAACGAAAGCCCTGTGAACTTCTGTGAGTTAGCACTTCAATACAAGGCTGAAGCAGTTCACATGATCACTGCCCCCAGGGCAGAGGCAGCAGAAGGGAACTTTGGGCTCAGCTGTTCCAGAGTGAAGTCTGTTGGCTTGGACAGACCTCTGATGAAGGTGAATCAAACATGAAATAAAAAGCTAAGCTATGCCAGGGAGCTAAGCGAATGGATCAAGAACTGGGAAAAGGAACCAGTGACAGGGCATAAAGTCAAAGGAAGATCTGGGAGGCAATAGCATCAAGGAAGGAAAACTGGGCATCAAGGGACAATGGGCAAAGATGGCTAAACAAAATAATTTGGAGCCATGATCCACTGGGTTGTCACCAGAGGTTCATGAATCTCACTGCTCCTGGGCAACAGGTTTCATATCCATTTGCTTGAAATATGTGTTTTATTCCTCTGTAGGTATGAGTTACCAAAGGGATGACAGCCTACAACAGCTGTGGTTGCCAATCTCTTACCTCATGCGATCCGGACATGTTCCAGTTCTGCTGTTGAACCACGAAGGAGACAGCACATCATCATCAACACACTAGGAATTGCTCTTCTTCGAATTCAGTCTTTTAAAATAATTTTAAAACAACCAAACCACAAAGTACTCTCTTTGGAGACTATGAATAAGGTCCATTTGAATGGACATAAGACCATCTGGGCGCAGTACCTTGGCATTCAAGTATGATGAGACAATCTCAACACGGTGTCTTTAGTGGGGAATGGGGCTGCGGGAGAACTCAGGTCATGCTCAGATCAGCTCAATCTTGTTCTGGAGAGCTGGATCCTGTTTCTGTGTCTCCATAGACAGAATTATTATAAGATGCTGCCAGGTCATTTCAGCTATAATTTTTAGAAAAGGTCATTTTTTAACTTCTCTGTTCAGCACTCAGCTTGAAATGCCCAGCTCTGATTAGGAGAACTGCTGAGTCTCGATGGGTTCATCTGAAGGTAACAGGGGCTGTGCTGCACACATCTAGTACAGCCAGTCTCTGGTAGTGCCTATTACAGACTATGGTAGTAGTGCTTTATAATGCTGTGCATTCTTGAAACTGGCATTCTTGAAGTCTTAAGATAGGCTCTTAAATGTAGTAGAAATATTTTGCTAATGTCCCTGTGTCTCATCTGCAAGTGGTGCTGCCTTTACCTCAAAGGAGTGCTGTCAAGATATGTTGGAAACTGCTTGGACACCACTGCAAGGACATTTTTGATCATCTTGTTCATAGAGAAGCTTTGAATGGTGCTCCATAATAAAGAAGTCAGGAATTTGTATGCAGTGACTGTGCTGAGCCACTGTGCTGCTGCTGGTATCACTGGCAGCACCTGAAAGGTTCAGCTGGTCCTGCAGCCCCGATGTGCAGCTCTGCAGCATTTGAACAGCAGGGGTGAGGTCTGTGCCCCTTTCTTCTCAGCAGCATTTAGCATTGCAAAATGGATGTGTCTGAGAGCAAGCTGGCTCAACATTTCTGATTGGAACAGCTCTCTGCCTTGGTTTGCTGTGTGGGGTTGATGTGGGAAGCAGGTAAAGCAAGGTGTAAGAACATCTGCTTGTTGCTGTGGTTGATATTGTTTGAAACAAGGGTCTACAGCACCAAGACCTGTACAGGAAGCACCTGAACAGGACGTATATGAGCCACAGCAACAGACATCAATAAGGGTCTGGCCAGAGGACAGACTGAGTGGCAGTGGGAATCTATCCTAGTCTGAGTAACCTGGAGTACATTTTGGGTTATGTATTTTGCATTTAGGTGATAACGCTGATACCCTAAGAGCATGCTAAAACTGGTTGTTGCAGAGATATGAATATACTAAAAAGTGCAGAAGAATTGTTGGCCTACATTTGATGTCTTCTACAACACTGAATTGGTTGCTATCTTGATCAGGTCCTCAGTAGCAGAGAAGCACAAAACAGAGAAGCACCAGCTGGGAGCTCCTTCTGCATTAGGCAGGAGGTTGTCCCTCAGCCATACTTCAAGCTCTCTTCAGCCTTGTGCTGCTTGTTGAACATCATGGGGCTTCTCAGTACTTGATCACTGTTTGTATTTGACAGGTGACCTTGGAGTCAAGTCAGTGGCTACTTGCCATCCCTTGTTAAATCTGCCTGTTTTAGAGTTACTGTAAAACATCAGATGGACTTTTGGTGAATATAACCGGTTTTCTCCTTGGACAACATTCTAAATTTAGCACATCTCCTCCGAAGCTTAGCAAAGCACTTTCCTGGAGCTGCATCAAACCCCAGCAGCCAGTGTTTAAAACGCAGTGTTAATGCTTGTTGGAGATGATGTTGTAACAGTTAGAAGCCTCTGTCACACTTTGAGTGATGGTCTTGCTTTCTTGAAATCTCTCTTAGCATCTTGGAGATATCAAATTTTGGAATCAAACACTGACTTTAATGCAGGAATGTTCCCCATGGGCCCTGATGTTTTATCCAAAAGTCCCAACCTCTGTATACAATTGCTGCTGTTGATTTCCAGTCTAGGGGACTGTCTCAAATTCCCCCCCAAGTTTGGTGTCACCAAAAAAGCTCACAACTCTTTGCAGCTAATCAGAAAGAAGGGCTGGATATTAGGAGATCATCTGAATTTGCAGACACTGAAAGAACCCTTGATTAGTAGCTCTTGAGCTGAAGATTTATAAAGTGATTTTATGTATTATATTCCCTTTCCTGGAGGGACTGAATCCATCTCTTGACAAAATGAGACACCCCTTTTCTGCTTCTCTCCGTTCTGCAAGTTCATGCTCCCCAGGGATGGGAGGAGTTCCTTCAATGAAATACAAACAAAAAGATCAAGATTCAGTTGCTACATGGGAATAGCAATTAGTATTTTCACTCTTTAAAACCTTTAACAGGTTTCAACCCTCTTATTCTTGTTTTCTGGGTGAGGAAATTGCTTTGGCTTAAAATTTCCCAGAAAGGCCTGGGTAATCCTGTTGCTGAAATACAGAATTTCTTTGTGTAATGGAAAGTGTGTGAGCTGAGGAGCCAGAAAGTGCCAGCCCCTGGATTGTTTCCTCAAACATTTGTAATGGATATGGATTAATTCAGGGAACCTCTTGGTGTTGTCATGAAGGATGAACTTGGCAATCACGTTGTTGCACCTTCAGCTCAGGAGTATTTTGATGGAAGTGAATTTTTGATATAAAGTTCATATCCAAGCTGTGGCCCCATGTGGAGAATAAGATTTAGTATCAGGCAAAGGAAGGAATCCCTGCTCTGAATGAACAGCCCAGCTGTGTGTTACTGTTGGGCCTGTTGCTAAGGTTATTTCTGATGAGGCATGTTTACTTACTTTCACCATGACTGTCCGGAAATCCCATGGCAAGGAATGTCAGAACATTTGCCAAATCACTACTTCACCCATCAAGCTGATTGTTGCGTGTTATTTGGTCTGGTTCACATTAAGGGTTTGCTCCATCACTGCCTTTGCTCTTTTGGGGTATATTGATTACTTGTGGTGGGTTTTATAACAAACAGCCCTTTTTGAGGGATTACTCCCCCCTTTTCTCCCTGAGCCTGTGGCATGTTAGTAAATACAGAACTAATCTTCTCTACTTCAGACACAGTCTGTCTAAGGCAGTTCATCCAAAGGAATCAAAAGCAAACTCCTTCCAGTGGTTGATTATTATATTATAATGTCTTTTGCAAAGCAAACAAAAAAGAAACAGCCTGCCTATAAAACGGAAGGAATGTAATAAAACTGAAAGGGTCTTAATTTCTTCTCCTGACAGGTATCTTATTTTTCTGTATATCAAAACTTCTTCAAGAATCACAAGTCTTGTAAGCAGAGGGAGGCTGGTGCTGCTTGAGAGCTGGCCTGTGTGAAGTTTGGAAAGCTTGGCAGCCTGGGGTCTGGCTGGCTGGGGGTGCACACAGCCAAGCCCCCTCACACCAGCACAACCGGGGGGCTGAAGTCTCTCCAGGGGTTCCTCCAGAGCACAAGAAGAGATTTGACTGATAAAGACAGGCCTGAAAGGCTGTCTCAGATCTGCTGTCTGCAGTCCCTGTGAAATTCTGCAATGGACAGAGGGGGCCTTTCACAGCCTGGGCTTGGAAGTCTGGCATCCTCCCCAGCCTCTGATTTAACAATTTCACCTTACGTCCAACCTTAGATGAATGGCAAAAGCATAAGGGATCAGAGAGAGTAGACTTGCTTTGCAAGAAAGAGGCAACACTCTTGGAACCCTCTTGATGTTTTATTATTGCTGTTATTTATTTGCATAGTTCCACATTGATCCTGCTGGTTTTAGCTATTGGTAAAGTATGAGCTGAATTAATAGAGGGGTGAAACTCTGCTGGAGAGTACATGCTCCAATAATTAGTTGTAAAAATGGACTACTTGTTTTATTTCTACTATGCATGTATTGCATTTATGCCTAAATTGGCCTTTTGTAGTGCTTCAAGAATTCCTGAGTGTCTTGCAGATAACTTGAGAAGAAAACAAGATGGGATTGTGTTCTATAAACCCTTTAAAATGGAGGAAGACACCTTAAAAAGTAATCTTTTGAAGTACATTTATTTAATTTTACTTCTGAAATTCGTATTGGTCCCCTGGAAGAAGTATGAGGACTGACAGTTCAAACAAAAATTCTACTTCAGTAGTAATTATGTGTTTTCTGAAGGCGCTATCTTGTAAAAGGTAAAACGTGTCTCTTGCAGGAAGACGTTTATATGCTGAAATTTATGTGGAAATTACTGTCAGTGAGGCAAGAAGAGAAAGTGGAAGGAGAGCTGCTGTCACCTGTTAGTTTGTGCCAGTCTTCTCTAGGCTTGTTTTATGAAATGCTTTTCTCTGAGATAATGGATTTAGGGGTGGGATGATAGCAAGAGGCACAGCAGGCTGAGTCTGGAGGTGTTTTCACCTTTTGAGCCAAAAGTAGTGATAAGAATCAGCGGTGGTACTGAGAATAATGGATCTGGAACTTTGAGATGAACCAAAGAAATCTGAAACCTGAAATTAGGCTGTGATTAAGAGCTTTTTGGAGTTTTCTAAGTCAGCTCAACAGCTCTTCATTAATGCAGTCTGACATGTTTATTTCAATACTGTGATCCATACCAGCTAACTCCAAATGGAAGCAAGAAACTCAGCTGAACACAGCTTGGCAAGTTGCTGTGGTGTCTGAGTTATATATGCTCTTCCAGCTACATGGAAGAGATTGCAACAACTTAAAGTGGAAATGGTCAAAGTCCTAATGCAAGGTTTCATATTTGAAACGTGGAGGAAGATTATGCTCTGGGCATGGGCCAGAAAACGAGAGGGAGGAGCTGACATCACCTTAGCTGGATTTGAGCTTTTGTTGGCTGGAAAAAGGCCTGAGGAAAAAGTAAGTACAACCTCTGTAACAGCAAATTGTGTAGCTTGGGCCACCTAGAGGGACCCCCTGCTGTGCTGTCCCATTCCCTGGCATCCATGTCATGAAAGTGGTTGAGAGCTCTCAAGAAATACAGTGCTAGGAAATGTAAAGAAAATATTGGTGTTCAGCTCTCACCTGCCCCAGGCCTCTTCCTTGGCATCCCCTCGCAAGTCCATTGCCTCTCTCTGTTCCAGTCTCACAGACCCGTGCCCTGTGCATGTGGACGGCCAAAAACAAAACAGGAACCAAATCCAAAACAAAACCAATCAACCCTGGAAAAATGGCTTTTAAATTCTTTGTTTAGTGGAAGGTGGCTAAGCAAGTGATCACCACCTTAAATTTACTGTACGGGTCCTTGTCTCTGCTGGGATGTTTGGGAGTCCGGTTGAAAACGACAGAAGTAGCACTGATGGTAAGAGATCCTGCAAGAACTAAAGCAAAACCTCAGGACATGCAAATAAACATCCATTTCTTGGTATTCCTATACACTTACTTGCTGCTGCTTGTGAGCAGCGTGGTGCAGCTAAGAAATCTGATCCTCAGGTCCTGCTTACCCTTTGTGGGGATGGAAAGGGATACAGTGCCATTCACTTGCTTCCTTCATTTAGGCCACTTTTCTCTAGTGTTTAATATCATCATACAGCTAATTAAATATGCAAACACTTATTATATATTATAATAGCTATCAGTGGGAAAATTCAGCTGAAGATAAGTCTCCAAATTTTCTGCTATAAATCTTGATTCATTGGCTTGCTGACACGTGGTTAAAACACAGCTGTAAATCTCCTTGTGAGACGTGGTGAGGAAGGAAACACACAGGAGTTTTTCATCACAGCAGTTACAAGGAAAGGGCTCGGAGGTCCTCACTGCTGCCAATCCAACCCCATTGGTGTCTGAAGTAATTAACGAATTCCTGGTTTTGTACCAAGGCTGGAAAGTGATAAAAAGAAACAATCAAGTTGCTTTTACCTTGATTCCTGTCACTGAGAAGTTCAAACACCCACAAAAGCCTTCAGATGTTTTCACTTGAGTTCAAGTCAAACATTGCAAAGTTTGTGGTTCCCACCCCCCACTTTTTGATCTGGAGTTATGATATGATCAAACCGTTTGCATCTTTACCTTAACAGGAGGCATACAGTTGACATGCCACCATTGAAATACATTTAGGTACTGCTAAAAATCTGTCCAGGTCCAAAAACTGCCATTGTTTTCAGGAAATCTGCGCTAAAATATTTTCTTACATTTTTTACATTATAAAATTCAGACAAAAAGGAGAAGGGGTGTGGAGATACAAGGCTGGAAGGAAAGATGGAGCTGTGTCTTTCTCTTCCCTAATTTTTGTATGATTCTAAAATTAGTTAATACAGGACTGCTGAACATGATGGTCCTGTCCTCTTCCCACTCCACTTCTGGGGATTCCTGAGCATCAGCCCAGAGGCTCAGCTTGATCTGGTGAGCCAGTTTGCTAAATAGCCAGAAACCAGTTCCAGCCAAAATCAGGGGGAAAAAAAGTATTTTGTGCCTTTTGGAGAACAAAATTAAATCCCCTGGGAGGCACAGATGGTACAAGAAGGGGGTAGTGGTGCCAGCTGGAGGCTGCCAGCCTCCAGACCTACAGGGCTGCGGTTGAGATCCTGCTCGTGGGAGCTAGGAGGGGACAAACCCACGGGATTTGAAGCCCTTGGTGTCGAGCACTCAGCAGGTACCCAGCAAAAGGCAATTCCATCATGTAAAGGACACAGGCACAGAGCTGCGAGCTGGAGGCAGCCATGACCCAGTGGATTTTGTGAGCAGATCTGGAAGAGAAAGCCAGCATGTTTGGGCACTACAAGTGGGAGGCTGTTCCCTGCGTGCAGTGCGGGGACACAGCTCTATGAATGGAGGCATTAATCGGGAGCGCGGCTGCAGCACCGGCTCAGGAAAGCTGCTTGGTGCTCGCTTGTGTCCCTTCCATTCCATCAAAGCTCGAGCACTTCGTTGAATAAAGGCATATGGGACCAATAAAGCAGATTTAAGGAGATGGAGTCCAGGTGGCAAAAGCGTATAATGGGAAGTGACTTATGGGAAAATGTTGCATTCGAAACTCCTCTGTTGGTTTAGGTGACCCTGTAAATCCAGACCCTGCTTTTAGTCAATGGGACTACTCATGAGAGCTAAATTACTTATGTTGCAGGATTGAACCTACTGAAAGGAAGACTTTTCAAGTAGGTCCAAATAAATGTTCTAACTCATGCTTACAGTGTTCTTAGTTTTTAGCATGAGCCCAGTTGTGCACACAGACAACCAATTTGCTGTAATTTGTATATTTGGCTGGCATGTGTTTACAGAGGGGAGATCTGGATTTATTTTAAAGAACTACTTTGCCCCGTATCCTTTCCTTAATCCCTCTCCACAAAAGAAGCTCAAACAAAACCCCCATGCCCTCCTTCCCCCCCCTTAATGGAAAACTTGAAAGCAAACCCTGCACAGTGTACCTTTCATATGCACATAGGTACCTTGCAGTGAAATGAGAAACAGCAGAAGAGCTCTGCAGTAACCATGACAGAGTGTGCAAGGAAAAAAATAAGCCTTCAGTAGAATACTGCTTCGTTAGATCTTAATAGCAGAAAAAAGACCACTAGAAATAAATCCTCAACATGACTCTCATATGAAAGAGAATCTTTCCACGTTGAAACCAAATGTTCAAAAGCTCTGTGCTTTGTTGTATTAATGCCCATAATTTATTCTTCTTAGAAAATATCCCTCACAGGCTGTTATAGCACTCAGTGTGGTACATCATAATAAAAACAACTTAGAAGGCAAAAACATTAGAACAAAAACAAAACTCTGAAAGCTTTAGTGAATAAAGACTTGCAGGGGGGTCTGGAAAAAGGACACAAACGTTGTGAGAAATCAAAAACAGAAGATAAATTGTAAGCAGAAATATAAACTAAGCTTTGTGAACAAACAAGTCCTTTTAGAATTCTCAAGGAGTTGTATGTAAAATTGATTTGTGCAGCCCAAAAACCTTCACCGCACAGTCATTCCTCTCTGCAGCATCCAAAGCTGAACAAGCCAGTTCCCTCTTGGGTTACTTTCCCAGAATCGAGTACATTTCAGTGCAGGAGCAGCTGTCACTGTGATGGATACCTGCTCAATCTAGCACTTGTAAGGCCCTAATCCATGTTGCAGTTATGCCTGTAGCTTTCTCTCACAATGGATTTTCCATGGGCTTCACACAAAAAGCAAGGATGAGTAGTCCAATCACTTGAAATAGCTTTTACATCCCAAGTGGAGACAATAAGAAATAAGGAATTATTATTATTTTTTACTTGTACAAAATTTATCCAATTTCCCCAGACCCAAAAAGAGTGAGATGTTTATGTTCTCTGGAGCTTCAACTTTCTTTTCAGGAGGAAGAAAATCCAAGAACTCTAGTAATGGCAGCCAACCCACTGATCTTGAATTACAAACACTGCATCAACAACCCAGCTCATGACATAGCTTGGACCCACAGCTGCTTGCTGGCACAGTAGCTGGTGGGTGGCCAAAATTCCTCACTGTGCTCCAAAGGCTGGTCTCAGTGTATCACCTGCAAATCCATGTGTATTTCCCATCCCTGTCCTGTAGTGGGACCCCTTGGAAGTCCTCAGTCCTTCCTCTGTAAGCCTTTCCCTTCAAGTTTCTTGATTTCTCTGTTCTCTAC
The DNA here is from genome assembly GCA_013399195.1 of Dicrurus megarhynchus. Taxonomy (NCBI): domain Eukaryota; kingdom Metazoa; phylum Chordata; class Aves; order Passeriformes; family Dicruridae; genus Dicrurus; species Dicrurus megarhynchus. The sequence goes on from VXAD01001536.1 coordinate 1,467,872, forward strand.
AGTACGTTTGCTGTATTTATGGCTATGTTTGTTGGCTACTGTCACCTATAGATTGGTGTTAGCATCTGGGAGTGTGCAATTATCATATTATTTTTTATCTAACCTTCATAACCCTTATTCCTAGTATCTCTTGTCAGGCCTTAATAGTCAGGTTTCAACAATGGATTTTCTGTAGCAGATAAGAGCAGCCTTGAAATTTATTGTGTTTCCTTTTTTAGGGATTTTATTAACTTGGTCCCTAGTTACAGTTTGTGAGTTGCTGTTTAATTTAAGAAATTTTTACATCTTGTTCAGGATGTAGAATTTTACTTCACTTGTACATATTGTACAAGACCAGGGACTTCAAAATCAGGTGGAGCTGTAATTGTGTTAGATTAAAGAGACATTGCTTGGGAGAGGCGTAAGGGATTGGCTTTGGGACAAGAAAACCAGTTGAAGACAAAGACTGAAGGTGTAGAGAGCAATGTTTTAGTGATAAGGAAGGTAGATAAGGAGCCATGGTGTCAGCCTCAAGCCAAGGAGCAGGGTCTTGGCTGATGCTGGCTGCTCTGTTCTTCCCCATGGCTCTTTGCTGGCCTTATGCAGGACTTGGAGTGCCCTGTGTGATGGCCAAAGTGATGAAGCTATGAGCTATCTCAGCTAGTTCTAGCTCTCTGAGAGGAAAACTGCAGCCCATGCAGAGTCTTTTCACGTTGGTCTGGAAGAACTAAGCTTTAGCTTACAATCTTTTTGATTCTTCACACATCCAAACTTCATCTCCCCACACACATTTACTCCTGGCTACAGCTTACCCTTGGCCATTTCTCTTCCATCCCAAACTCTCCATGGCAGACACCCTCACAGAGGTGGATCCTGCTGGTGTAGGTTTGTAAAGCTGTGCTATTTTATAACTGCTCGTAGCCTGATACACTGTGGTTAACAGAGCCCAGGAAAGGAGGATTAATATTTTGACATATGATTTTTAGAAGCTTCTGGGTCTGATGACTTTTCAGAGTGAAGATACGTTTTTGCATAAACTGAGGATAAAGGATACCATAACATCCTCACCTGTGGGTAAAGTCTAGTGGAAATCAAAAACACCTAATGGCAGGAAAAATGTTGTTTAACGGAAGTGGTAAACCTTTGGAGTTTGAACAAAGCTGTTATGTAGCTGTAATACTGTAAGCGAAGGGTTAAGAACAAGAAAATATGCCAAGGCAAAGTCAGAGATACAAGACCACATAATCCATTCAGATTGCAGACGGAGTAACTCCAGCCATGCCTAGAAGTAGCTGGACAAAGTATGTTTTTTCCATTAGCTCAGCTCGTGCAATTATACTTGTACAGAATTATATATTTCTGCACAGTTCTGGCCACAGAAGCTATTTCTTCATGCTCAGACCTGTTTGCTGGAGGTGAAACTGAGCTGGGCCATTGGAGCTGCAGAGAAACTCCTAATGAAACAAAACCGCATGAGGTTGTACTTTGCAGGGGGTGGATGGTTGGATTAGGCAGTACACTAAATAGTCCCCCAGGATATTTTTCAACTGCAATGCAAGCTCAGTGATCAAATATGGAACAGATTAACAGGAGGAGGGGTTGTATATTTCTTGTAAGTCACCATCTTCTTTTATTCATTACTATCGAAAATTGCAGTGCAATTTTTTTGAAGCGCTGTTTTTTTATGGTTGATTTTAGTGCTATAATACCCATGGCATATTAAACTGCCAGCATAATTTTCTGATGAATTTATTTGTATCAATACAGTTTAAAATGACTGCAGAAAGTGCAAGGATTAAAAGGAGTTATGTTCAAAAGGTCTTTATTTCTAGCAGTCTGGGATATCTGTAAACACGGCTTTTAAAAGTAGGATTTTAATGTTAGCTCCAGAAATCTATGTATAGGTGCTCAATGTGTGGCTTGATTTAATTATATAGCTACTCCTTCTGCTTGCATGAGATCAAGAGATGTTCAGGTTTCTGATTCTGATGAGGAGAACAGCTGCTTTAAAGCTAAGCCTGTGCAATATTTTATCCTATGTGTTCTGAATACTGAAAAATAAATATTTTTTATCATTTTCATTAACCTTAGCTACACATGAAAGCATGAGCCTATGCCCCTTACAGTGAGTATTCTCCTCAATGCATTTGTTGTACAATCAGATTCCTGAATACTAATTTCTGAACCTACCATACCTGGAAACTTATAATTTTTGTTTTCACTAGTTTGGATGTTTTGCATGATCAAAATAGGACCTTCATGTCTGAAATTTCCTACATGCAGTTATACCTGTGCAAGTGCAGCCCTGCCCTGATCTGAGCAACTTGTGCCTTGCTGGTGCCTAAATCCAAGTCCAGAAAGCAGATCCAGCATCTCCAATCACAGCTCACTGAGGGTATGCTGCAGGGAGAGGCTGTTTGGTATTTTCACAAGGGCATGTAGCAATAGGGCAAGGAGGAATGGCTTCAAAGTGAAAGACAGCAGGTGAAGATTGGATATTAGGAAGGAATTTCTCAAGTTTTAAAGTCCCCTTTCAACCTAAACCATGCTATGATTCTGTGAAAATGCAGTGATGGCCACAGCCTGTAAAAGAGTGATGGTGGCACTACACAAATTGCCTTTTAGGGATCTTAAATAACTCTTTATACATATACATTTAAAAATTATGTGGTTTTGGGTAGAAATCCATTCCCAAAGCCCTTCAGGACAGGCACCGGCTTCCACTTCCACCACTGTGTGCACCTCTGCCCCAGGCCACTGCCCCTGCTTGAACTGTGGTGGTTAATTCTGACCAAGCATTACCTAAAGCAATACCCACTGCTCCCCATGACATCTAGGGACAGCAGCATCTGTTTTGCTGAACAGCCTGAACGTGTTTATACAGAGTGAGAGTTGCCTAAGATTTATTTTAATTGAGTATGACTCAAAAGAAGTGAGTAGCTGTATGACCAAGAATGCTGTGGTGTTAAACTGATGTAAAGATTGACCAAAATATTTTTAGATTGCAATGAATATATTGGGAAATGCTAAATCTTGCCAGTTCCTGCAAGCCATGCTGAAGTGAGACTAAGTAGGGAAGCTTGTGCTTGTCTCCAAACACAGGTATATATTAACTCTGTAAATGTGAAGAAATCATTCAGTTTATAATGTAGACATGTCTTTATTCAGCAGAGCACTTGAAACAATAAGTTTAAGCCCCTCTGCTGTAGTATAGATTCTTTTTCATGGGGCAAAAAATAATTAAAAGTGATAAGCTAAAATCAAAGAAAAAGAAGGAAAATTATATTAAAAGTGAGACGGGGCTAAAAAGTTGTTAGTGGCATGGCAGGCTGCACATTAGCTTCTAAGGCAAGTGAGATGCATCTTTTTTTAACATGGAATTCAAACAAGTATTAGGGAGCACAGTGTTGGGAGCAGCCTGCTATGAGGTGGAGATCTGTGAGTTTGCTAGTTTGTTTCTTCTTTGATTTTTTTTTGCTCCCTTTGCTCAGATATTTTGCATCTAGATATTGCAGAATATATGTATATTTTAATTTGCTTGCATTCAGTACTTGTACTCTAACTGGATTTGTATCTAAAATTCTTTGACCTTACATGCTGATACCGTATTTTAGTATTTCTCTAACACTTGCAATATGTCTGCTTCTGTGGTCTCTGTGCATTATCACGTGCTCTGTGCTGTCTTTCCAACAGTAGCCCTGTTTCATTTTTGATTTTCATTTTTGATCCAGGACCTGCTACCTACGCAGTAGTTCCTCAAAGCTTTGATTTTATCCTCCTTTTCAATGTTCCCTCTCTTGAAAGACTGAACAGGGAGGGTGGTTGGAGAGCTTTCACAGTGGAGTTTGGGGTTTTTTGGGGGGTGAGGTGGGATTTATTTCAGGACAAGAAATTTGCTTTCCCAGCATGCACAATACCACACTTTTTATGAGAGAGATGCAGGCTGTGTGTGCAGCTGTGCTGAGGCAGCCTTGGCCACACTCCTGGATCTGGCTGGGACTGTGAGCACCTTTTAAAACTCCTTTCCTTTGAGCTAAACCTGCAGTGTGATCCATGGTCCATAAGGGGCTCAAAGACATCCAGCAAAGATGATCTTCAGAGAGCTCAGCTCTTAAGTGTGAGCAAGTTGCACACAGTGCTCAGCATGCACAAAGATCTCTTAAAGATTTATAACTTGACAAAGTTTGTATGGAATTTGGTAGGGATGAATGAATGTATTCATTTCACAAAGGCCATTCTTCCCTGGTCCCCAAAATCTGGTCTGTTGCTCCAGGCTATGTAAGCCTGAGATCTGTTTATGGAAAGGACAGATAATTTTGGTTAACATTAGTATAGAAAAGAATACATTCTTTGTTTTAATCTCAAAAATGTTTGGTCCATTTTGCCGTAAACTAAAAATAGATTAAAAATTCTTAACTCTTTTCAGCAGAAAAATGTCAGTGCAAATGTAAGTTTGTCAGAGCAATAAACAGCAAAAATCAAGGTCTTATAAAGGAAAATTTGGCTAACTTGAGAGTCACACTGCTATTACTTTCCCTGTAGCCTAATAAAGAATCACTCTGAGGGCCCATCATTTCACCTGCAGCATTCACTGCCATATCCCAAGGTAAAGGTGATAAATTCTGTCTTCACCCCCCACCTCCAGCCCAGCTAGAGCGATATTTGGATGTCATGCATGGTGTATATTGACAGCCACTATTTCATATCCATTTAAGTAAGAAGCCTTCAAAACACTTAAAAAGCACAGTTAAAATAAATTATAATAAATTTGTTTATAATAAACAACTTGCTCCAATCCATTAAACACCCAAAGGCCCTGCTCTTGTTATCTGGTTGCATAAATTTAAAATTATATGCACGCTAGCAAAGGTGGCCTGAGCTTGGAAGTGTCTGGAAGTGTCAGCCAGTGGAGGCTCACTCAAGGGTATGGGATTGGAAACTGGGGTACTCTGGTTTTGTAGTTAAATTCCTAAAAGCAGAAAAAGCAGTCCAGATAGCAGATCCTGGTGAAGGACTTTGCAAAGTGAAGAAAATAATCTTATCTAATAGCTCTATTAAATGATGAGAAAAAGCGCAGCACCACCTTGTTATCTGCACATGACCTCTCCTGAGGCATCTGTGGCAAAAAAGCAAAAAAGGAGAAAAAAGGAACAGATTAAGCAAGCGCCCGGGAGCGCCGCATTTGAAAGCAGAGCTTCAGGACAGGGACACTTTCCATAGAGCCGTTTCAGGCAAAGGTCACATGTAGGCATATAAAATCATTCCTGAAAGCAGCGCCTTTGTCCCGCAGCTCTGTCCCAATGGAAGCATTGTCCTGCCGGGGCAGCTGGCACCCTGACTTCAGCCCTGCCGCACCGGGGCCGGGGCCCAGGGCAGCCCCCGGAGCCAGCCCGGGGCCGGCGCAGCCCCGGCCCAGCGCATCTGCCGGAGCCGCTGCCAGCGCCCAGCCAGGAGTCCCCACGTCGAGCTTCGGACATGGAGAAAAAGGACCCTCTGGTACGGTAGGAGCATCTGCCCTCCCCTTCTGCCCTGTGTGTTTTCTTGGCTTGCCAAAGTAGCCTTAAATAAATATCATTACAAGCAAAGTCGGGTAATGAAGAAGCATGAATGTGTTTTCGCAAAATGCAACTCGAATTGGGATTTGGCAAGTAGGAAGTCCTTCCAAAATGCATTCAGGGGTGATGTTGGAAGTCCTCGATTCATAAATAAGAGAAAAAAGAAATATTTAATGCGCAGAGAAGAAAATGTATTTTAGAAACTATAGTAGTTCTTGTATAGCTTGTTTTGCCTCCTGAAGAGATCTCCTCTCTTAACCTTTTTAATATAAACTGCTTTTCATATATATTCTTACCTTATAGCAATATCCAAATTGGCATCCAGCACAGACATGAGCAAAGTATAATGTGTTTTGTTTATATTTACCTCCTATAGTATTAATATTATCCAAGTACATAAATATGAGTTTAGAACTCCTACATCACTCCTGCATCACATTTATATTAAAATTTCCAGTGTCTGGAGCTTCACTGGTAAAGTCCTGGGCTTAAAGGCAATCTGTCTCAATACAGTTCCTGTTACAGGTACCTCTTCCTAAGCCTTTTTCTCCAGGAGAAATACATGGATTTCTTTAATCAGGCTAGTAGCACCTCAAGGATCTGTATTTTTTTCCATAACTCCCCATGCCACAACTGTAAAGTGCTGATTAGAGAGGCAAATTGATAAGGAGCAATGAAACACTGCATGCCTCATAGTTCCCCTACTCATAATAGACTCATAATGGTTTTGATTATTCTGGTTTTGAAGTATTAGTCTTGGGTCCTTCTTTCAAGTTTCTGTTGCTTCTGATTTGCTTAGAGTTTTGTTGTGATTTGCTCTAATTTCTGCTGATCTATTCAAGCTTCCTGTCAGCATGTGTCACTGCTGTGCAGGCTGTTCCTTATTGCCCCCACATCTGTGATAGAAACTTTGAGCTCTGCAAGTGGAATTGGGACGATGACCTGTCGAATTAAAAACAAAAAAGGGAAATAAGGCATTTCAGGGGTTCAGAGGTCCTGCCTAAAGTTTACATGAATGCTCCAGCCCTCCCCACTGGATGCGTGGTGGGGTGTTGGGGAGGTGGGCTGGGGGCTGGCAGAGAGCACTGGCTGTAGGGAAAGATAGTGGGGGATCGCCTGTACCTAAAAGAAAGCAAAGGTGACTCTGCCCCTAACATTGGCTGCCCACAGAGGACCTACTGGACTGTTCAGGGACAGTACAGACATTTGTAGATTAAGAGCTTCTCATGAAGTGCAAGGCTGTAGAAATGTTTCCTCCTAGCAGGCTGGCCTGTATAAGATGTTAAGAAAACAAAATAGTGCTCCATTTGTGTAGTAATATTTATTCTACAAAATCCTAGCTTATTTCAGAGGCTGTAATATGAAGGTTAAACTATGAGTTTAATGTCACTGCAGCAGGGAGGTTTCCAATTATTCATCAAGGATGCCAGCTGAGTTTGAATGCCAGACAGCTAAAGATATGTTAGCACCATTCTTGAAAGCTGGAGCTGTTCACAGCAGTGTCTGCACTTCAGCCTTTATCAAAGGATGCCAAATGAATCCTTAGACATTAGCTGAACTGGAAGTGGAGGTAATGAATATTTGTGAGAGATGAATGAAAGGTGGTGCATGAGATGGCTCCTGGCAGTGCTGGGCTAGCACCAGCTTGTCCGAATCCCTGCGTGCCATTGGAAGCGCTCATTTGTGGCACTTCCCCAGATGAATGGACCACTTATGGAAACACATCAAAACTTGATATTGCGGACACACCAGGAACACTAAGTGGTTTTCAGGTGCTTACAAAGTTGACAGCATCCTTGACCTATGACACACCTTGCTGGATGAGGGGTTTTGAGCCTCCCAGCATGGCTCTCCCCATGCCACCCACACCGGCCCAGCTGGGGTGCACCCTCCCTGCACTGGTCACTGTGTGAGATGACAAATGTATTTGTAGGGTGCCAGACCAAATGATCTCACAGGCTTTCTTTGTCTCAAAACCCATGAAACTGTGTGTGCTCCACACAGTTAGAATAAAAGAGAACAGGGTCACTGTCACTTTAGTACACAAAAAAGATATAAATATAGGAATAAATACATATTGGCTCTATCACTATAGGAGAACTATTTTCCTGTTGTGTACAGTTGTTTAAATTCCATGAGAAAGATTCATGGTAAATGGTCTTTTGTCCTAGAAGGCTTCATGTTTCAAAATACTGAAGTGACTAATTGCTTCAAAGTTCTAGTTGATAGTGCTGTACATGAAAAATTGGATGAAAAGAGATTAAAAATACAAGATAATAGCAGGTATGCTCAGTTCCTCTCCTCTTGCCCTAAGCCTAGGAGAAGTTTTCTCTCTCCTATTGCAGATGGATTACATCCGTGGCTGGGAGATTGTGTCCTCAGATACCCACTCTTCTACTACAATTCCTACCCAGCCATTTTATTTTCATTTCTTTGTGGGGCTTCACACCCTCCTTCCATACTGTTTTTCTTGTGAAGTACCTCAGAAGTTTTATCCAAAAGCTTTCTCCTTTGCTTATCTAACTTCATAGTTTCCTGTAGAGATTTTTACTAGGAAACTCTGTTGGGTTGGCCTTGTCTGGCTGCCAGATGCCCACTCGCTCCTTCTCCCTCCTCAACAGGGCAGGGGGAGAAAAGCTCCCCCTGAAAAGGGGTGGAAAAGTTCATGGATTGAGATAAAGACAGGGAGATCACTTACCCAAAAGTGTCATGGGCAAAACAGACTCATTTGTAAAAAACGAATTCAATTTTTTGTCTCTTCAAATAGATTTAGATAGTGGGAAGCAAATTAAAAAATTAAAACAAGCACCTTTCTTTCCCCTTTTCCCGGTTCTTCATTCCTGGTTCCTCACCTCTCCCCACCATCCCAGGTAGCACTGGAGGATGTCCAGTCCATAACAGCCCCTCTCTGCTGCTCCCTCCTGCTCACACACCTCCCTGCCCCGCTGTGGGGCTTTCCATGGGCCACGGTCATTCAGGACAAACCTGCTTCTCTGCTGGTATTTTCTGGTGGTTGCAGGGGAATCCCTGCTCTGGTGCCTGGAGCACCTCCTCCCCTCCTTCCTCGGTGACCTTGCTGTCTGCAGAGCTGTTTCTCTTCCTTTCCCCCTCCCTCATCAGTACCTGCACTGCGCTTTTTACCCCTCTCTGTTTTGTTCTCTCCGAGGCGCTGCCATCTTGGCCTCGTGAGGGGCTGGTGAGGGCCTCAGCCGTGTCCTGTGGTGGGACAGGCTGTGTCCGGCCCATGGCAGCCCCAGCCTCTCCAAATAATGCACCACTGCACATGTTTCTGGATTCTCACCCTCTGTTCTTCTGTTTCCATGTATTTTTTTGGCTACTTAAAGATTTTAACCTGAAAGCCTTCTAGTTTTGAGGATCTCTGGCTTTGCTGTCACTTACCTCTTCACCAGTTTTATCTTCCCTTTTTTTTTTAAAGAAGATCTTGGAAACCTTTCATCCTTGTCCATAGACTAATTTTTTCCTTCCATGTCATCTGATGTAGAAACCTGCAGAAACAGCATTGGTGGGACATGGCCAGAGTTGTTCCTGCCATTCTTCTCCTGAAACTCCCCCTCCTGCTGCACCTGTGTCCCATCCCCATCACTGAAACTTCACATTTTATTCCCTTCACAGATTTCTGTTCCCTGCTGCTTGCTGTTAATGGTATGTTCAGCTGAGGTCCTGCCTCTCATACCTCAAAGAACTTGGCATATGTGGATTGTCCTGAGTAATAATGCTTTGTTCTTGCAGGCTTCTTGATCTATGCCAGATTTCAAGCTTCTGGCTCTATACAGGCACATGTGGCTGTTGGGACGTAGCAGGATGAGCTGCTGAGGCTGCCAGGCTACACGTGCATTTAGCCAGCACTAGCCCACTAGCCCCCAGACATATCCATACCATCCATCCATACCATGGTTTACACACAAACCGTCCCCCTGGGTCATTCTTTTGCCAGAAGTGGATCATTTGCAAGGGGAAAACAAGTTAACCTGAAGAAAGGATGATTGTACCACTCTGTTCACGCAACAGCAAAAGCTGTCAAAGCCAGCAAAGGGAGGACTTCTCAAATGGGCTGCTCAGGGAATCATTCTGGATTTTAGAGAGAGCCCTGTGCAAACCTGGGACAGGATTGGAACACCTTCCTCAGCTGTTTTGCAAACAGCATAGCAAAGCAGAGGGGAGGAATACAGCCCAGGGACACCCCGTCACACACCCTGCATTTTCAATTACTTGACTCCAGCAACTGGGCTCTGCAGAGTTGCTCCAGACTGCCTTATTTAAGTGCTAGCTCTTGAGGCAGGAGATTTTGGTGCAGCAGGATGCACGAGCACTCATGACAAATAGCAGTAAAAAGGGCAAAGATAATGAAGTGAATTCAAACATAGGAGTTACTATCCAGATGTAGTGGTTTGGTTCAAAATGCCCATTACTTACTTATTTTCCTTCTGTGAGATAAGAACCAGGAGAAAAGCAAAGCAGGCACAAAACTTAAACCTTAAAAGCATAAAGAAGTTTATTAACAGAACTAAAAGGCAGAAAAAAAAAGTTAGACTAAAGCTTCAGAACACTTCTCCTCCCCCCACCTTCTTCCCTCCTCCCACTGACAATGTAAAAAAAAACAACCCTCAAGGTTTTCCCTCAGTCAGTTTACCATCTCTATAATAACCTTTCTCAGTCCACTTAGGGAGAGGAGTCTCTCTTGCTCATGCTATGGAGACATCTCCACACGAAAACAGTTAAACAGTTCTCTTGTGGCTCAGTGTCACAGCAAGGCAGCCGCCCGGGATGGTTTCTCCTTGCCTGTGAGAGTCCCTTCCCTC